>CAKNYM010040187.1:3377-36876 GCA_932195095.1 Andricus curvator
CCAATTTTTTATATTAGCCGAATTTTGAATTGTTTCTTTTGACATTTTCACTTTTTCAATTATTATTCTTGCTTATCAAATTGGAATGATATCTGTGTGTGTGTCGTTTATTCATATTTGATCGTCTTATTGGTTTTTATAATATACTATGAAAATTGAATTTTATTTCTGTGCCATATTTATCTAATTCATAAACCGCATCCAAAGCTTTTATATTTTCTAAAGTCAACAGCATTTTTCTTTACATTTATGAAGGAAAAAACGGAAAAATTTAAAGCTATTTAGCCAGTATATTTCTATCGAATAAATTTTTAAATAAGAATTAACAAAGAAATTCTTACATTGGCGCCCGAACATTAGACATGAATTATCTAAACTTTTAATTGCAATATGAATTTAATTTTGAGTAAAAAATATCAATGAAAATTGTATCTGAAAATAATATTTGGTCAATTTATTCATTCATTTGAGAGCCTTCGTTGGATATAAATTTAGCTTCTACATGAAAAGGTATGTCTGACTCATTGTATTTGACTGTAATTGTAAACACTTAACTTGATTGAAATGTGATTAGTTGTATTCTGATTTATCATAACTGTTTTGAAGTTTTAATTTGTGTCGTCCTAATCAATTTTGTGCGTGAATACATTTACTAGCGAAAATGGGAAGCAAAATTTGTATTGAAACTGAAAAAGAAATTGAATATTTATGCAAGGAATTAGAAGGCTTGCGAGTTGAGAATGAACGATGTCGAAATGAGATTAATAAACTGAAAAATGTGTCACTAAATCCACCACAGGGGGATGTTGATAATATTTTATATAACAGTATTTTACATGTTTGGCAAACAGATAGCGTTGACATTAAATTACCAAAATTCAAAGACGAATCACGAAATCCTAAGGAATTTCTAATATCAATAAATAATTATTTTATTGTTAAATTAATTCCCGAACAATGTAAACTTGATATTATTTATTATGCCCTTGAAGGTCTGCCAAATTGTGGTTTGAGGTGAGACGGAATGATTTTACGGATTACACCGCATTTAGCGAAGCATTTCTGCAGAAATTTTATTTTGTCCCAATTCGAGTTAAAATTTAGTTTAATTGGTTGATTAGGCGATTTGACGCATCAAAGGGAAACCTGCAAACTTTTACTTTTGGAAACAACTCAATGAAGCTCAATATTTCGTACCCAAAATAGATCCGTACGAAATTCATTATAGTATTATTCAGCAAATGCCTATTCGAGTTCGAGAAGCTTTAGTAACGATTGATTTTTCTAATGTAAACAAAATTTCGCAAGTTCTCTATCAATTGGATTTGATTTATATTGAAAGAACTCAAAATAAAATTGCGGTTGACAAAAATAAAAAAGATCGTAAGATAAGTAATAATAAGATAAATTTAATAAAATTTGGAAATATAGAATCAGATTATCGTCAACTTAATGCGTGTTATTCATCACAATTTACCGGGGATCAGTCGATGAACTCGTCATATTTACAATCGACTGTGATATCATAATTGAGTATTCTTCCTCCTAACTTGCCTGATCGTAACGAAACGTGTAATTTTGATTATAATTATTTAAATCGCATCCTTCATTATCCTCGATTGATTGATAAAATTTGTAATGTACCATTATCAGCTTTGACTAATACAGAAAGTTCAATAACGTGCATATTCGAACAGTTTTATAATTATATAGTATCACGTGGTAAAGTAACAGCTTTTTTGGTCTCAGATATTGTGATTCAAACCGATATTGATAAAACTGCGACGGTAATAAAAAAACAGGTTTCTTTACAAATTCAAATCGCTGATATTTGGGTAACAGCCTATTTCTTTGCAGTTCCGAAATTAGTAAATCACATGCTATTTGGTAAAGATTGCTGTTTGCGAAATGGAGTACAGGTCGACTATAAACGATTTATGATATACATCGATGATGTCTCTGTTCCGCGATCGGTGGTCGCGTTCGATCGGTTTTCGTCCGAGAGAGTGCGGGCCTCCATAAATAATAATACTAAATGCCTGCCTAATAATCGAGATGCATCTAATTATGATACTGATGTCACTCAACCGTTTGAAATCTGTGATCAAAATAATTCTTTGACTTCTTTGGTTAAAACTTTATATATAAATTTAGATAGTACTGAAAATAGAGATGAGTTTCATACATCAGACGATATGAAGACTCAGTTCTTTGTAGCTGATGATAATGATCAAAGTGATATAAACATGAAAAGTTCTTTTAACCTTAATATTTGCCCATGCGATGTTGTGATTACACAGGTTATTTGCGCTGATAATGATGACATCTTTCTCGATGAAACTAAATTTGGTGACCTTTCGCTTTTCTTTTCTACTAATTTCTATAATAATACTCTTGATTATAATAATCAGACTAGAGAGATTTTCCAACAATTACGTCCTATTGAAACCCAAATTACCTCAGTATTGAAAGACTTTAAATCGGCTGTGTGGGAGTACGGCAATCGTGTTTGGGAAAATGTTTCTGATTTTAATTATGCAAATTTGAAATGTTTTAAAGATTTAAATCTTCTAAAAACTTCATCATCGAAAATAGATTCGGCTGGTGATACTTTCTTGGACGAGAATCAAACGACAGCATGTAAACTATCGCGGCTACTAGGCACGTCGCAGGGGGATCTCGTTAATGTCATACTCCAGTTTGAGAAATGTCATGATTCACAAAATTTTGGAAGGATTTTTTTAAAAGGGACCAAATTTATTTTGAATCATTTTCAAAATGTTAAAGGCTTTTAAAAGCCAAACTAACTCGAGAAGTAAAGTTGAGCTTCAGAAATATTTTGCCTCTTATGCTTATTACCGGTTATTTAGCAATCGACATTCTTGTCTCTTTCGAAATTTAATAAAAGAAATTGGAAATTATATTAGAATAAGAACAGCAATGCAAAGTTGATGACTGTTATATGCAATGATTATCGGCAGAACTTTGTGGTGTCCAAACCTGAACATTCTTCAGGTATTGACTATAAAACGACAAACAAAGTACAACCGAGATTTATTTTGTGAACTTGTAAAATACGACTTGGTGAATTCCTATGATTTTTTAAATTGTGAGGAAAAAGCCTGAATTGTTTATCATTAGTGTAAGGAAGAAAGCGATCGATAGAATAAGGGTGTAATTCTGAGTGCGACAGTTGAAATCGCGTTCCATGGGCGAGTTATTTATAAGTTTTCGATACTGTTAAAAGCAGTCGATGTTTTATCAACCTCCTTTTAAAGGGGGATAATGTAACATGTCAATTTTGAATTAAAATTATTGTTCCCGCTTATGGAACACGAAGGAGACATATTTTTGTCGTCACGTCTCGTCATGTGAGTAATGTTAGAGTGGGGTCGTGAAATGAAGGAAGCCATTAATTTGAATCAGACGACGATTGACCGTCACCATGAGTGTTAAATTTTAATTTTAT
Source organism: Andricus curvator (assembly GCA_932195095.1). Taxonomy (NCBI): domain Eukaryota; kingdom Metazoa; phylum Arthropoda; class Insecta; order Hymenoptera; family Cynipidae; genus Andricus; species Andricus curvator. The sequence goes on from CAKNYM010040187.1 coordinate 6,847, forward strand.
TCAAGTGTTTTAATCAGCGTTTCTGGGTGAGTTAATCATTTTACAGTGCTGATGGTTTGGATAATTTGGTAGTATACAAAGTTTTATATTGTGCAATGTTCTCTTTAAATTCTAGGGCACGCATAAGCCCCAGTTTGTGATCGAATAATGTTCTTGATCATTTTGGAAAAACCATATGGCTACTTAATTTGACGATTCCAGTCTTATTGGTATGGGACATAAAAGGAAGCTTATACATATCGATTCGTGGATTACTTCAGATAAAACCTCTCTAAGACGATAGGACGTTTTTTTTATCCATCAGTTTCCAGCGATAAGTAGATCAGCCAATTTTTTATATTAGCCGAATTTTGAATTGTTTCTTTTGACATTTGCACTTTTTAAATTATTATTCTTGCTGGTCAAATTGTAATGATATGTGTGTGTGTGTAATTTATTTATACACTGAAAGAAATAATTCGATGATACACGCATAATTCTGGTTATTCCAACCATAATGTATTGCTCGCTCAGCTACAGCGATACAGTTTGCGTATTTTACCCATACCATAATTGCTGAAGCAATATTACTGCTTGAGTTATATGTTTTAATAGATATTTCCAAACATAAGATGACTGTAGTAGAACGAATTTACGGTTGTGTCAGACTGAATTTGGTTGTGGTAAATCAACCATACGCAGGCTTGTCTCATCTGCTCCTCCCGTTGAGGAGATCTAAGCATACCGTTCGGATAGTCTAATGTTAGGCATGTCTGATGTACAATGCTAATGAGGTTGCATCCTCCATACTGCAGTGCAGTTAAAATTGATTTAAAAATTCGATTTTTTGGTAGTTTTGTTATTATTCCAAATTATTAATTATAATATTTGTGTATCTGTGAAAAATAGTTTCCAATTGTATTGCATACAAAAAATTCATATATGATTCTCAAGATACAAAAATAAAGGCAAATAAATGCCACTTGTTTGTGAAAATAGCTATAGGGTCCAGCCTTATTCATGAACAACTCTTATGCAAATTTCGGAGTAAGGTATCAAAAGCCTCCTCACTCACCTCATTCTCTATAAAATATTACGAAAATAATAATCTACACAGTTTGTTTACGCGTTTTCATGCTTCAAACTTACTATAAACGTGAGGTTATGTTTGAGAATTGCATTCAGTAAAAGATATTTTTGACACATAATAATAACAGAAAACTAACAAAAATCAGAAACCTGAAGACAGCGACTGATGCCGAATCGACGCGCACCTCACCGGTTGATCAATCGCGCACACCAGAATACATTGATTGGTATGGCTGAATCAAGCAACCAGCCGGATGCCCAATGCAATACTTTAACGCAGTGTTGTTTCGAATAGATAGTTGATAAAATTATGTGTTCAATACGGCTATGAGACCGAGGCATATAATGCTTGTACCTACATTATAATATTTGGATATTTTAATCATATTGGTTATTCGACACTTTTCTCAACTATCGTTTCAGTCAAACAAACTTTCCTTGCCATATTAGCCTTGATGATTTTCTTATACGTAGGTGATAATGCTCAAATTCGTGTGGCTGAGACAGCACAATTTTCTTTCTCATTCAGTTAGAAATTCCCAAGCAAACTCGGATTGCTACTAGCCTGAAACTATTTCTTTCAGTGTATTCGATCGTCTTATTGGTTTTTATAATATACTATGAAAATTGCCATATTTCTCTAATTCATAAACCACATCCAAACCTTTTATATTTTCCAAAGTCAACAGGATTGGTATTTACATTTATGAAGTAAAAGAGGGAAAAATCTAAAGCAATTTAGTCAGTATATTCCTATCGAATAAATTTTTAAATAGGAACAATTCTGTTGACTTTAGAAAATGTAAAAGCTTTAGATGTGGTTTATGAATTAGAGAAATATATGGCACAGAAATAAAATTCAATTTTCATAGTATATTATAAAAACCAATAAGACGATCAAATATAAATAAATCACACACACACAGATATCATTCCAATTTGATAAGCAAGAATAATAATGGAAAAAGTGCAAATGTCAGAAGAAACAATTCAAAATTCAGCTAATATAAAAAATTCGCTGATCTACTTATCGCTGGAAACTGATGGATAAAAAAAACGTCCTATCGTCTTAGAGAGGTTTTATCTGAAGTAACCCACGAATCGATACGTATAAACTTCCTTTTATGTCCCATACCAATAAAACTGGAATCGTCAAATTAAGTAGCCATATGGTTTTTCCAAAATTATCAAGAACATTATTCGATCACAAACTGGGGCTTATGCGTGTCCTATAATTTAAAGAGAACATTGCACAATATAAAACGTTGCATACTACCAAATTATCCAAACCATCAGCACTGTAAAATGATTAATTCACCCAGAAACGTTGATTAAAACGCTTAAATAAAATTACAATTTAACACTCATGGTGACGGTCAATCGTCGTCTGATTCAAATTACCGGCTTCCTTCATTTCACGACCCCACTCTAACCTTACTCACATGACGACTAATTGACGAGACGTGACGACAACAATATGTCTCCTTCGTGTTTCATAAGCGGGAACAATAATTTTAATTCAAAATTGACATGTTACACTACCCTTCCGTTGTTCTGTGAATGAAACGGTCCTCCAAGTCGTATAAGTTCTTCTCTGCACTTTGGCAAATCTTTGTAACCAACAAAACAGAGATGCCAGTATATTTCAGTGTTGAATTTGCTTTTAATTTCAATAAAATCAAGCAGACAGACGGTACCCTATGATGCAAGAATAATATCGACAACTCTTGACTACTGTCCGTGATATTTAAGAAAACAGGATCTACAAAAGGAGCAAACCAAGATAATCGTTGAAATCTGTTTAAATCACTATTTGTATAGACCGCACATTTAAATAATTTTTCAAAATTTGTTTTTATTTTTCTTGCGTAATTTTTATATAGTCTTCTCATTTCTGCAAGAAAAATTTGAAAAATTGTTAATTTGTCTGGCCAAAATGTGTACCGAAATCACGTAAAAAGGATTTATTGGTAGATCTTGTTTTCTCTTATTGTGAACTATTGTTAAATACAATGAAAGCGATCAATAACATGGTAATATCAATATATTACTTTATTTTTACAATTTATCAAATTTTTTTCATTTTGCAATTTCATAATAATATTTGTTGCAGATGCCGCCTTTTCAATATTAACTTTCTGTTTTTTGAGGTTCCATAATGTGAAGAAAGCCGGATCTTCGTACTACTTTCTTTCAAAATATCAAGTCATCTGAGACCCGGTCGATGTTCGACAAAAAGGCAATATCTTAAATATCGGTCTTTCTTGCATAATTTTATGTTCGTATTCGGGCCTCCGTGTTCAACTTTCTGCATATCCGCAAAATTTTCTGCAGATCCTGCTTTCATACTGAACACAATTGGCCAGAATTGTAGATTCGTTTTTAGCACAATAATTAGAATCAAATTATTTTCAAATATATTACAAATTTTCAAAAACAATGTTCACAAATTAATGTATCTTTTTTCTACGATTCGAAAGATAGAAAAAACTCATTTTCGATTTTTTGTAGATCCTGCTTTCTTAAATATCAGGGCAGTGTAGTCATACCTTTCAACGTGGTAAAACTTCTGACACGTGTATTTTAGCGTGTTTTTCAGTGAAAATAACAGGTGATTAAATAGCCAGACGGTAGAAAATACCCCCCTCATGACAATTTTGGACGACTGTAGCGCCAGACCAGTAGTTGCACGAGGGCGAAAAGTCTGTCAAGTGGATTATTGAGTGCTTTTGTGTAAAACTGACTGGTCCTTAAACAGCAAGACGGTAGAAAATCATATACTTACTCCCCAAACCATTTAAAATTTAGGATGGCTGTAGTGCCATCTTGCAACCGAGAAAAACGGCTGCAAAGTTGAATTCCGAGAATTTTTCAATAAAAATGACTGGTCCTCAAGCCGCGAAACAATAAAAATGATACCCCGTTTTCTCCCCACTCCCAAACAAACAAAAATTGGACAACTGTGGCGACATCATGCAACCGGGAAAAAAGTCTGCACTGAAAGAAAAAAGTTTTTGAATCAAAAAAAATTTCTTTGATTCAAAGAAATGGTCGTACTGAATACGTCCAATCATGTATTTCTTTAATTCAAAGAAATCGTTTAATTGTATGAAAAATAAGAAATTATTGAAGCAAATAAATAATTACTTCAGCCTATGAAATATTATTTGAGCGAATGGACGATGTCTTTAACTGAATGAAATTAGATATTTGGATTTAAAAATCAGTCAGTTGATATGATCGAATACAATTTGAATTCTAAGAAATATTTTCTTAATTGAAAGTATTGTCGATCGGATAAAATAAACGTTTTTTTAATTGACAGATTTCATTTTTTGTTTCAATGAAGCGTACTGTAATTCAAAAATACGACCTATTGATCGGATGGAAATATTTCTTTAAATCAAGGAAATATGAATCAAAGACAAAAATATGCATTTTAAACCAAATAAATGAATCATTGTTCCAAATGAATGTGCCATGAATGGGAATGAATATTTGTTTGAGATGAGAATATGTGAATTGATGGAAAGAAACATATTTTAAAGTCAAGCAAATATTTTATAGGCTCACAAAACTATTTCTTCGCATCAAATTTTTGAGTATTTGAAGCAAAATAATATCCCACTGATTCAAACAAATATTTCTTTGGCCTAAACCATGCGCGAGTGCAATAAAGTAGTTCGTACTTCAACTGTAGTACATATTTTCCTAAGTAAACAAATGGATTCTTTCAGCCTAAATTATAATTAACATTGTTATTATTATACATATTTAATTTAAACAACGCATCACGAATATATTTTACAATCTTGATGAACCTGAAACAGAAAAATTCGATGAAAAATCCACCTCCAGCAGGAATCGAACTTGGGTCCGTCGAGTGTCAAATCCACAACGATGACCACAACGCTGTCGCAACATGGAAATTATAAGGCGGAAAGCCGTATTAACTCTCGCCATAAATGCCAAAGAAATATTTCTTCAAATCAAAAACATGGATATTGAATTTAACAACAGATTTCTTTGATCTAAAGAAGTATTCAATTGAAACGAATTATGCCAAATTATTGAATGTTTGATTTGAAAAAATAATTACTTCGTTGGGAAAAATGTTTATTTGTTATGAATAATTTAATTCTAGTAAGCAAATAAAACATTTCCTTCGAATGAAGAAATAAATATGTATGCAAAAACAATACCTTGTTCATCTAAATAAATGCTTGATTGATATAAATGCATGAACTCTTTGTAACAAATAAATGTATTTGTAATTTAATTAATACTATTTTGAATTAAATAATTATTGCTTTCATTTGAATAAACTTAAAGACTTGATTCAAATATGCACAATTAATTGATTCAAATGCGTCCGAATCAATTCAAATAATCGAACTCATTGAATCAAATAAATATTTCTTTGCGATGATTATGTCGACTTCTGGCATGGAATAAATAGTTTTGTTCAGTTTCATGAATATACATTTATATTAAAAGAATATTTTTTACATTTGAATAATGTTTGCGTTGTGTTGACAATGATAATTGTTAGAATGCAGCAAATATTTGTTGAATTGGATGTAATATTCCTTTATCTCAAAAGAATATTTCTTCAATTCAAGTAATTTTTTGATTGCGATATGATTATGTCGACTTCTGGCATGAAATAAATATTTTGTTCAGTTTAGTGAATATACCTTTATATTAAAAGAATATTTTTTTAATTTAAATAATACTTGCATTGTGTTGATTACAATTATTGTTTGAATGCAATAAATATTTATTTAATTGAATGAATATTCATTTATCTTCAATTAATATTTCTTCAATTTAAGTAATTATTTCGTTGCAATTACTATATCAACTTTTAGCTTGCAATAAATATTTCTTTCAATTTAATGAATATACATTTGTATTGAAAGAATATTTTTTACATTCAAACAATTTTATTATTGTGTTGATTATGATAATTGTTAGAATGCAATAAATATTTGTTTAACTGAATGAATATTCATTTATCTTGAATAAGTATTTCTTCAATTTAAGTCATTATTTCGTTGCAACAATTATATCAACTTATAGTGTTGAATAATTTTTTTTTCAATTGAACGAATATCTATTTATTGTGAAAGGATATTTTTTTAATTTAGATAACTGTTTTATTATTGTGGTTTTGACAGTTCTTAGCATGAAATAAATATTTCTTCAATTTAATGAAAATTCATTTATCTTGAGTGAATATTTTCTTGACTCAGAAAAAATTAACTAATTGCTCCAATGATGTATGAATTATTCGATTCTAAAACATATTTATCCATTTCAAGGAATCGATTTCATTGGACTAAAGAAGGAGTCCTTTAGGCGCCTAAAACGTATTCACTAAACCTAGGTTCCTACCTTCTAGGAAATCATTTCTTCGTCTTGATATTTTTCGCATTTAATGCGAAGAAATATTTACTTATATTAAAGAAATTTCACACAAAGAAATCATTTTCTTGAATTAATGCGTGAATCTTTTGCATCTAAACAATATTAACTTAACTGAAGTAAACAATTCCTTGGACGAAAGAAAAAAAACCAAAGAAACGCATTTCCTTGAATCAAGTAAATTTTTTTTTCAGTGTGGAAAGTGAAATATCGAGTGTTTTTCACTAAAAATAACTGCTCCTCAAACAGCCAGAAGTTAATTATAAACATGCTGCAACCAGAGAGGAGTACTAGACTGGCATTCCTATGTCCCCTATTACCGATGTGTAAAGTGGAAAATGTTTAGAGTTTATGTGACTCAACCATGTCTATGCTTTAAAGTGCGTTTCGCTTTTCAAGTACTTTAATTTTAAATCAAGGTATTAATCATATCATCTTATTCACATGTTTCACTCAAAAAAATAAGTATTTTGTTTAATTCGCATTCAAACTCAATAGACATTTTGTTTCAGTGTAACATACACTGAAAATAAATTCCTGGATCCAAGGAAATGCGTTTCTTCTGTTTATTTTCTTCGATCAAATGATTTGTTTATTTTTGTTGAGTAAATATTGTTTAGAGGCGAAAAGGTCATGTCTCGACTCAAAGAAATAATTTCTTTGGTGATATTTCTTTAATATAAAGAAATACTTCTTTGCAATAAATATGAAAATTATTAAATCAAAGAATGATTTTTTGGAGCTAAGAACCTAGTTTCTTTAAATCTGTTTTCACGACCTGGGAAATATTTCCTCATTTTAACGAAATCGATACTTTGAAGTGATAAATACGTATTTATATTAAGTAATTCATCCATGTGTCCTGGATCAACTAATTTAGTTTTTTTGAGTGAAAGAAATATTTTTTCCAGATAAATAATTATTCGTCGACTTGAAAACAATATTTATTCGATGCTAAGAGTTGACACCCCAGTGGGCACGAAATTTTAGGACGTCTTTACGACATCGTGACGAGATCTTTACTACGACTTTAAGACATCCTATGTCCATGTCGTTATTATGTCTTTACGATGTCGAAGAGACATCGTCAGATCGTGCGACTTCTTTACGATATCGTAGACATCTTAACGACATGAACATAGGGTGTCGTAAAGTTGTCATAAAGATGTCGTAACGATGTCGTAAATACGTCGCCAAACGTTGTGCCCACTGAGACGATTATTGCAAGTAATAATTATTCAAATTGTAAAAATATTTCTTCAAATTAAGTATTGATCTGTTTGATTGGATGAAATTGTAGTTTGAACTAATTTTTGCAATTAATTAACTCGAACAAATATTTGTTCAAACAATGGAAATATTTTTTTGAAATAAATACATTCATATTTCGTTGAAATAAGTATTTTTTAATTCAAGATTTTGGCAGATTTGTTTCAATTGTATATATATTTTAGTGCAAAAAACATTTGCTTTAATGAAATGTTCACAAAATCCGTTAAACGAAACGCTTATTTAGTTCATGAAAAAGAAATTGGTTATTCTAAATAAATATTTCTTTCGATAATGAATAGTTGATCTGCAACTATCAGTAGTGTTCAGGGAAAATGCCGCTGGTGCCGTACAGCGCATTATCTCACAATACAAATTCTCGAGTCTTGGTTATAAGTTAGCCATCAATTTTCACCATAGTTTTGATAAAAAGATGTGATGATCTGGGTATGTCACCTGTTACTACTATATGTTTTCGTTTTTTTCAACATCAGCATTGACTGTGCTTAAGGGGTATGGCCACAGTAGAATTTTCAGAAAATCATTTTTTTTCTTGGCTTAAGCGATCCTTTAACATCATAAAAATAAGATCCTATTTGATTTATAGCAAAAAATTTGTTTTTTTACTAATTTTGAACGTATAACGTGAGGCCGCGTGTGTGGCGTGCTCGTAGAGTACTCGAGCCCCTCCCCCCACCCCCCGTATTGACTAACCATCAATTGATAAATTTAGAAAGGCATGTAAAGAGCCTTACTTGTGTAGATGCAGGAAAATATACTTATAGAGCAACTTAAAATGCCAGTAAAACCGTTGAAAGGACGCCGTTCAGTTGTAATTTTCAAATCGGCCTGACAAATAATTTAACCATTTTTATGGGTCTGGTAAAGCACTGAACACTTTGCCCTACTTCCAGCGTGGCCCTGGTCGAGTAAATTGGCAAGGGCCATACATGGCGTGTGCTTTCGACAATTATTGGCCTACTAAGGGTAAACTTATCAGGACCTCTCTAGTTTTTCTAAGGTGTGCCGCATTTTTGAAAATGATAATAATAATAATAAACAAAATATACTTTTTTACTTATTAATAGATGGTAAAAGTTAGAGTGCGATGTTATGCGTCGGAGTAAATAATTACTTATAAATAACGTAAAAGGTATACAATAACATTTATTTGGTCTGAGTCATTTTATACCTTTTGCGTTATTCATAAGTACTTGTTTACTGTTTTTATCCATTATATCCTAGCGTATAAAATATTTATGAAGAAGGATTTTATGAAAACATGGATATCATCGATACACATACGAACAGCACCAACTATCCAAACTAGGTTGCGTTTACCAAACGTTCCACAAGTGCGACAGTTACAGATGTGTGGCGTAACAGAGTATCTCTAATGAATTCCCGACTTGGGGCAAACATCCACAAAACTCCACAAACAAATTTTTTATATTCATATGTGAGATTAATTTTATTATTTTCAATTTGCAGCAGTGCGTTTATAATTAATGTCAGATATTTTTATTTTTATTCCCGGTTTGTATCCCATCATAATTTAAATTATTTTTTTGTAAATAGAAAAACTGGCGTGGGCCTTGTCAGCGCCAGTTTTTAAATGGGGCGAAATAGGGCAATTTCCGCACGTGTTATTGTGTTTCAAATATTTAAATTTTTCCAACAGTGGTGGTATTTTTGTAGGCCAGTGCAATATTTGTTTCATTTTAAGGTACGTTTATTTTTATAATTTACATTGTTTAAAAAAAAGACTCTATTTTCTCTAAATCAGCAACTCGGTTCTTTGAAACGATGAATATTTTTTCAACTTTGTTACATACTTCTTGTGGACAATACATCGCACCTTAGGATCGAAGAAATATTGACTAATATTTAAAACCCATTTCTTTGTTTCAAAGAAATATTTTATAAAATTTAGTGTATGCTTCTTTGAACCAAGGAATTACATCTTTCAACTAAAAAAACTTTTACTTCAGCCGGTGGAGTTTAATTTGTTTAAGGGAAATATTTTCTTGATTTAAAATCACATTTGGCTATATCAACTGCCTAATTTTCAAACAAAAATATCGTATTTCTTTTAACCAATGACAACGTTCCTTCCCTGAGTTAATATTTCACTGACTGAAATAAATATCAATTTGCAACAATAATTTCATACTTTTAGTTCAAATAAAATTATTTATTTGTATTAAAGAAATGTTTCATAGGACGTACACGGAAAAAATGTATCCGTAAAAAAGTCACGAACTTGTAGCTAGGTCTTGGATGCGAAATGAAACATTAGATCCTTATTACTATGAGAAAACTATGGATAAATTTCGAAGTTTTTTACGAACAGTTCGAATTTCCTACGAACAGTTCCTGAAAATTTGAAGCTGAAATATAAAGAGGAAAAATTTTATTTGTGCGATTTAATTTATATTAATTCACAAATTCGCAACGCAGAGGATTCGAACCCTCAAAGACTGCTGACTCACCAATTCCTAAACATAAACCATGAGTTCGTAAACACGCGCAGCCATCGGGGCCAAACAAAATAGGTATTATAAAACTTCTAACCACTCATCCGACGAACTGGAAGCACACATGCGAGCGCACACACGCACCGCGCGTTTGGGCGAGCGTGTGTGCGGGCCACGTACAGGCTTAACCTACTTTCCAGTTTCCAGATTTATCGGGCAAGCTCGTGAGTGCTCTGAGAATCTTTTTCCAATCACTCGTAATATTTTTGTAATTATTCACGTAAAAAAAAAAGTGATGAACCGTTTCAGAATTTCTACATCGAGTTCGTCAATTCTTTCTCAAAGTTCGCGGATTATTTACGAAAATACATCAATATCCGATGAATTTTTCTCATATCCGAGACCTAGCTATTAGTTCGTAACTTTTTTACGGATACATTTTTTCCGTGTATGCAGTACGATCATTTCTTTGAATCAAGTAAATTTTCTTTGATTCAAGATTTTTTTTCTCTGCCTAGGGCGCGCACCTGTTGGATCTCGCGCTTCGCGCTCGATTAGATGTTCATATCGCGCTTCGCGCTCGATAATGTATTCACCTCGCGCTACGCGCTCGGACACATTTGCCTGACGCTTTAAGCTCGGTTCCTCTATGTATTCGCACTTCGTGTGCTCGCTATTGCGCACTTCGAAGGCTAATACACTTTTAGTAAGCTTCATCGTTATGCCCTGCTTTTGGTTTAATTAGGTCAGTTTTACATAAAAGGAACAACTAATTTACTTAAGGTTCTATCGACCTTAAGGAATACATTCTCATTAGCGATATATATATATACCATTAAACCATTTCCCTTTCAGGGTAGGCGTGACACTACCCGATTCGGGTAGTGTTTCTAGGTTTTTCTTGTAGTTATAAATAACTACAAGTGTGGGCTCACCACACCCACGATGTGCCAACAGCACTCATGTCAGTATTCTTGAATGGTCACCCATCCAAGTACTAACCGCGTCCAACGCTGCTTAACTTCAGTGATCTGACGAGAACTGGGTTTTTTTTTTTTTTTTTTAATTCGTTTATTCATTAGCCATATATACATTATTAGTCGAAGAATTCATAATAAACAATGAATAATTTTTTACATTTTTCCACTGGGGACTTACAGGCTACATATTGCTCTCGAAGTCACATTCTTTTGTTCATGCCTTTAATATTGCATATGCCAGCTTATATGAAACTAGTATCTATACTATTTGATTACAGATCCCATCTTACAATTAAGTAAGCGTGTCATGTACTTTTTCGTTAGATCTTTAGTCAGAAATTTGGCTTATAAAACTGACCCTGTCTTTGCGATTTGTTCCTAATGTAAATAACTTAATAATGAAGTTAATTCATATAAGAATCTATTATTTTGGTCATGCGGTCCAGTAAAAATAATAATAGTAGATTCAGTTGTCAAGAATCATGCTTTATTCGTCAATTTTAATTTAAACCAACGTACGTTTCGACCTTGTTGCAGGCCTTCTTCAAGGTAATACATAACCTAAATTAAGATAATATACATAGATTTAATAAACCGAAAAACATTTATAATGAACAAAAAAATTGTGAACAAAAAAAAATATTTTAAATTTACCTGTTGTGATATTTTTTAAATTATCCAAGACATTTCAATTTTTGGTTATTTTCCAAGAGAACAACTTTATTTTTGGAGTGAACCAAATTTAGTTGTTTGTTTTTATTGTTGAAACATTTATAAATAGCATAAATTAAAATAGTGTCCTTTAAAATATTTTAAAAATTGAAACCTACAAATTTTCGAGGCTCCAATATAATAATTTTACTACATTTTGGGTAAATATAACAAAACAGGTGTTTTGATTTGGAAGGACAAACATGGACTAACAAAATACATTATGGATGAAGTCATATTTTCATGAGTAATTAAGAAAGGCGGATATTAAAATAGAGAACCAAATGAAAAGTGCGCCAAAGTGAATTGGATTTAAAAATTGATATGACATTTTTGTTTTTTTAAAATTTTGTATATTAATTGGTTATAAAATGGTTTGATAAATTTTATTTATATTTAAAATTTCGGTTTTTAAATTGATTGAATTTTTAATGAATTTATTTATAAAAATGGACTCTAGAATTCTTCGTTTGTGTGTATTATTTTCACGAGCTAAAATTTTGATATTTTTAATCTCAAAATCAAAATAATGATTGTATTTCCATGCATGTTTTGATAAACCAGTGTTTTGATTGCCTAATTCACAATCTCGTTTATGTTCATAAATGCGAGTTTTTAGTTTCCTGCCAGTCTCACCAATATAAATTTTATTGCAACATTTACAATCTATCATATATATAATACAAGATGAGTTTTCTTTATTGTCTTTATCTTTATTTTTAAAAAAAGGAAATTTATTAAGTGTGTGGTTGTTGGTGAAACAAACATTAATATTGTATTTTTTTAAAGAACCTCTAAGACGTTCCGAAAGACCTTCCACATATGGTAACGAAACTTTTAGTTCAGATTTATTGTGATTTTCATTCCATTTTTTATTTTTAGATGAATTATTATAAATTTCATGGATTCTTTTTTTGATAATTTCATTTATTAATTGAAGTGGGTAATTATTTTGCATGAGAGTAATTTTTAGTTGATCTAAATTTTCTTTACGGAATTTTATATCGCTTAATTTTACACATCTGTCAATAAGACCTTTTATTAGACCAACTTTTTGAGAAAATAAATGATGGGAGTTATAATTTAAATAACGTCCTGACCAAGATATTTTTTTATACCAATTTGTAGTTAAATTACCTTCTGAAGTTTTTATAATTAATAAATCTAGATAAGCAATAGAATTATTAACTTCTTTTTCAATAGTGAATTTAATTGAATTTTCCATATTGTTGAAAGTGTTAAGGAGTTCATCTATTTTTTCAGTAGGAACGATTGCTAGGATATCGTCCACGTATCGTTTGTAAAGAATAGGAGTAAAAGTTAATTTACTTAGAGCCCTTCTTTCTATATCTTCCATGAATAAATTTGAAATAATAGGGGATAATGGAGAGCCCATAGGGCAGCCTGATATTTGTTTGAAAAATTTATTATTAAAAGAGAAAACTGTCGAACGGTCGAAGAAAAATTTCAAAGTGTGGATAATATTCCATTCACTAAACATAGATAAGTAAATAACTTAACCTGAATAAAATATAATGCGATAAATGATAACAAAGGATAAAAATGAGATGAAAATATAACAGTGGATGAAATGAGATGGAAATATAACAGTGATATGTATCTATTAGGATGGGAATCGTTGATAAGTTTCTGTAGTGTGAGTTATAATAACCTCACGTCTAAACTTGCGCTTACTTTTTAGTCATTATTATAGCTATCTAATATCTGATTACCTAGTTATCTGAGTTATCCTAATATATTTGTCTAAACTTCTATATTTAATTATGCGCATTATCTAACTATATACATTGCTTTGTTTTTGTTTGAACTATTCTGGTTGTAAACTTTGGTTATAGCATCCCTTCCGCTACTCCGTCAGCTAGTGAGCGTGAGTCCCCTCTAGGTGACCGTCAGCTGATAAGCGATAGACTATGAATGGTTTAAATACCCTGGTCGGTAAAATTTTCCGCATTGTCGTTCCGTACTTCTCGGTTACGTTATTTGTATAATTTTATTTCATTAATTGTGCATTTGATCTAACTATATGCAAACTTTGGTTAAAGCTTAGACTAAACTGATAGTATTATTTAACTTAGTCGTTGTAGGTACAATATTTGGTGTATGATGTTTGGTTTATCCTATATACATATATACATGAGAGAAAGAAGGATCACCAAAGATAACTCTATTCATCTATCCAAAAGTATTTTTCTGTGTTTAATCTATGTTTATCTTTTTTCTCTTTATTTGTTATACATGATTTGAATCTCCAGCCCTTGTGTGGTACTTGTGTGTCTAAGTTCTTGTCATATAGTATCTCTTTTTCTGTTTTTTTCCTATTATAGTAATAAATTATTGGAATATCATTTTTATCCTGAATATATCCATTTTTGTCTAAGTATATGAATGCTTCTGGTGGTATGAATTTGGTTTTTATTACTTTTTCGAAATAGCTATCATTCGGATAGTAAGTTCCAAAGATTAAATTGTTATCTGTTACTTTTCTAGTGTTAGCGAAATGGTTTCTTGTGATTTTTAATATTTGTGAGTCTATTTTGATAATATTTGCCATATTTTATATTTTTTCATTCGATATATATTTTTGGTATTCTGATTCTGTGGATCTGTATTTTCCTAAGCAGGCTCTTAAACATTTTCTTTCAAAGACTCCAAGTTTTTCCATCATAGCTGCACTAATGTTGTACCAAATGGGGCAACCGTATGTTAATATGGGTCTGATTATTATGACATAACAATTTACTTTTATTTTATAATGTAATGGTTTATTATAAAATAGCCTTTTTAGCATTGAGAATGCTTTCGTTGCTTTTTTCAGCTGAATTTCGACGTGTTCGTTCAAATAAATGTGTTGATCTATGTTAACCCCAAGATATTTCACTATTGTTTTGTTTGGAACCTGTTCCCCTCCGTTTTTATTTTCTTTAATTCCGAAGTTTTTCCAGTTTTTCTTAACATCTCTATTGGCGTTACTGAGAGTTGGTCTGAAGAGGATAGTTTCGCATTTTTTCACATTTATTTTTAATTTCCACGTGCAAAAGTAAAATTGGATATTTTCAAATAGGTTTTGTAGCTCATTCTGTATTTCGGATGCGCTTTTACCTTTAATATATATTATTAGGTCATCTGCAAATGCTATTGCTTTTTTTACTGGATCTATATTTAAGCCATACATTTTTAATAATTCGTATATGTAGATACTGAAAAGAATCGGAGAAAGTACTGCTCCCTGATGCAAGCCGTTAAGTACTGGAAAAACTTCATCAATAATGATGTTACCATCCGTCATTATGAAACATTTTCCCCTTATCATTTCTCTAATCATTTTTACAAGATGTTTAGGAAATTTTAGTTTTAATAATTTATAGGTTAGACCGTCTGTCCAAACTGTGTCGAATGCTTTTTCCAGATCTATGAGGCATGCACCTACGTATTGTTTATTATTAAGAGCCCAACAGATGTCAGACGTAAGCTTCCTTATTGCGTGAATTGTGGAGTGTTTATGCCTGAACCCAAATTGAAAGTCGGGTATAACCTCTTTTTCTTCACAGACTTTTAATACTGAGTCTTTGACCACTATTTCGAAGACTTTGCTTATGTTTGGTAATAAGCTTATGGGTCTGAAATCTGCTGGGGTGGTGCTTTCATCCCCTTTTTTCGGTATTGGAGTGATTTTATCTTTTTCCATAGTGGGGGAAAGAAAGTATTGTTTAACATATTATTAAATATAATGCAATAATCATTCATTATTTTTGGTGTGATATGTTTTAGGACTACATTCGGTATGCCATCAATACCCGAGGACTTTTTATTATTTAGTTTGTGGAATATGTACTGTAGTCTTGTTTGAGATGTGAAGAAATTCGGAATTTGTTCGTTTAGTAGCTCGATATCATCTGCTTTTAAATGTTCATTGAAGGTCAGTACTGTTTTATTGTGTTTTCTGTCTTCTTTTGATTCTTTTTCTAAGTTCGTTACCATTTTATTAATGATTTCGCTCAGTCTTTCTCTTCCCAAATGGAGATGCCTGGTGTGTGTATTTTTAAACTGTGTTCCTATAATTTTTAGTTTGTCTTCTTGCTTTGTTATCAAAAATTTATCTGAATCATCCTTCAAAAGTGTTTCTGGGTCTACATTCGCTTCCTGTATTAAAGGAAGGTTTTGATTTTGAATTTTTAGCTGGGGGATGGTCACTTTGCCTTTTGGCCTAAAGATTTGATTAACTTGTGGGAACATCTTTTTTGGGTCGTTCAACGGTATTTTACTTATTTTCTCTGACCAGTATTTATTGATGGATTTCAGATATTCTTGCTTAAGGAGCGCTTTTATTGTTAGAAGTTTGTTTTTCAGTACATTTAGTTCTCTGTTTTTGTGATCATTAAATTTTCTATATATATTATTGACTCTTGAGATGAGAAAGCTTTTTGTTTGATGAAGTTTCATAATAAGTGGTGTTTGGTAACATTCTATGGAATTCTTGTCTTTGATTTTAGGTATTGTGTTATTTGTAGCTACTTTTATTGCCGTATCTATGTCTCTGAGATAAGTTTCTATTTCTTCGTTTGATAAATTTCTATTATTTGGTATTTCCGTTTTATATTCTTTTTCTAAACAATTTGAGAATGCTTTCCAGTTAGTTTTTTTGTAGTTTAATTTATGTGGATCTTTCATTTTTTCTAGTAAGAAGTTAGTGTCATTATTATAGCGTATCCTCATTTGGATTGCGTTATGATCGCTATCATAGTTTAGCGTTTCTAGTTTATCGGTATGATTTTTGTTTTATTTACGTTAATTTTGAGGCACATGTTCTTTATGCTTGTATTTAGGTTGCTCAACATTCTTTGCAAGTCGCCGATTGATTCTGCTATAACAACCTTTTCATCTGCGAAACTTAACCCACGGACCCTCACTGTCTCGAGATCTACACCTCCTTCGTCGTTCAGTTTCCCATTAACCCTTAGACTCACTTTGTTTCCTGCATATATTGTTTTTATCACTTGTAGGAGCCATCCATTCACTCCGTACTCTTTGAGGACTTCCCAAAGTTTACTTCTATCCACCTTGTCAAATACTTTTTCTAGATCAACAAACGCACAAAAAACTTTCTTTCCTAATTTTAAACTTTTTTCTGTGATCTTGTACTTAATAAGCTGATAGCTCTGTAATTATTGCAGTTGCTTTCATCTCCCTTTCTTTTGTATATTGTTACGATAATCGCTTTTCTCCACTCGTCTGGGGCTTCCCCCATCTCAAAACATAAAATCAATTCGCACAGCTGTGAGGTATATACTCGCCACCGTATTTGAGGATTTCAGCGCTAATACTGTCTACGCCAGAAGCCTTACCGTTTTTTAAGTTCTTAATTATATCTCTAACTTCAGTGACATAGACTCCCTCAATTGGGTTTTCTGATGCATTATGTTCTATATCGCAGTTCTGTTGTCCTGTAGCTTCACCTCCTGAAAATTCTTTGAAAGAGTCTTTGAAAGCGTCTACTATCCCGTCTGTATCATATAGCATTTCACCTTTGCTGTTTCCCATGCTGACAAATTCTGTACTTTTACTTCCCTCAATCTTTTTAAATATTAGTTTCTTGCTTCCTTCAAAGTCGTTTCGTAGTTTTTTCTCCTCTTTTGTTCTGATTTTATCTTTACTTTCCTTGACTAGTCGCAGTTTTAACAATGATATCCCGTAGCATAGTCCATGCGACCTCTATACCTTTATTGCTTATAACCGCTTCCCAAGTGGCCCTATCTATGCCTTTGTTTAACTTATTCCGAAAATCTATCCGCACTTCCGGTTTCTGTAAATTTTCAATCTTGTATCTGGTTTGTTATGTTTGTTTGGTACTCTTTCTTCTCCATCCCCGCCCTAAGTTTATTTTGGAGACTACACGGAAAAAAGTGGATCGTTAAAAAAACTCTGTGAACCAGCAGCTCTAACTATTTTAAATTGAATCGCAGCTTTTCGTCGGTGAATTTTGTTAAAATTACTATTTCGCATTCAGGTTATTTGAACTGACTTCTTAAAAGAGTAGGATGAACGATTTCAAATAGTAGGATGCACTGCACCAGTTGGTAACCGTCCACACTCAGGAGAATAAGAGTTACTATTTCGTGTAGTATGCCTTACTTCTGTGAAGAGTAACTTTGCCGATTTCGCATTGTAACGCATATATGTATATGTATAGGTGTCCAAAAAGTCCCGGGACGGCTGAATATTTCCTCAGGTAAGATATTTTTCAGGGTGGTCAAGGTCATTCTTGAAGGAACTTTCAACAAGGAATTCAATGATGACCTTTATTTTGACCTTGATCATGACCTTCACGGTAATTTCAAGGTCAAATTGATTTTTTTAAATGGAAACCTCTATTTTTGACCCTGGGAACTGAGAGAGCGGAAAATTTTACGTCCAGATATGACCTTGACAAATCGAAAATTTGACCTGGAAGGTCAGGGCAAGGTCAAACAACGTGCAGCAGGATGACTCGACTGGCATGCATTTTTGAAGAAAATGTCCTGGTGAAGGTTCTGGTCATACACAAGGTCAAAGTCACCAATCTATCGGGAGTATAAAATGCTACAACTCTTGCGTTGAACATTTTCTTCATAAATGCATGCTGGTCGAGTCATCCTGCTGTACGTTGTTTGACCTTGCCCTGACCTTTCCAGGTCAAATTTTCGATTTGTCAAGGTCATATCTGGACGTAAAATTTTCCGCTCTCTCAGTTCCTGGGGTCAAAAAAAGAGGTTCCCATTTTAAAAAATCAATTTGATCTTGAAATGACCGTGAAGGTCATGGTCAAGATCAAAATAAAGGTCACCATTGAATTCCTTGTTGAAAGTTCTTTCAAGAATGACCTTGACCGCCCTGAAAAATATCTTGCCTGAGGAAATATTTAGCCGTCCCGGGACTTTTTGGACACCCGGTATATGCACTTTCGACAACAAAAATGATGTGAAACGTCGATCGATTTGAAAAGGAAAAAATTATTTTATATATGATTACTGAACTTACTTTACGATTATTCTTACACAATTGCACGCACAGAGCCTTACACATATGATCGCACGCTCAAACGCTTTGAAAAATCGCCCCCGCTGGGGAATCGAACCCTACCTAACTACTTAAAACCTGTCCTAAAACCTAAATCTAGCGCACGTGTTAGTCAAGTGAGCTACGGAACCGCTTAGATTTTTCTGACAAACTCTCGGTCAAGCGGTTTCTCTGAGAAAAACGTGGCCAGCTAAGAAATTATAATAAATAATTACTTGAAAATTTTTAAATTTATCTCTTACTGATGATTTCTAATATTTTGTAACGAGCTTGGGAAAAATATTTTGCTTAGAAGTATTAACTCACACAGTAAATATATTATTAGTAATTTATATGTATATTATTATAAAATGAATTGAATTACAATTTTTAAAAAGTACATATTTTGTATTATTGAAAATTATTAACATTAATTTACATAACTGATATATAAATCAAAAATAGTTTAAAAATCGTAATAATATATCAAATGCAAAATCGAAATCACTATTTTAAGATGAGACAAACGTTGAATTGTGATTTAAATTTAAATTTTTTGCACAAATAAAATTTTTCTCATGAGATATGGGGATGCTGAATTAGAATAAAAACTGTTTAAAACAACAAAAACAAAATTCGGTTCCGAGAAATTGATATGAGGGTGCACAGTCTTCCCCTGTTTTTCGTAGTTTCCCTCTTTTTCTTGAAATTCCCCCTTTTCCCCCTGTTCTCAAAAACCTTCCCCCTTTTCCCCTTTTCTCTTTAAATATACGATATTTGAAATTGTACCCATTATTGAATAATAATTAAAGCAATTATAGCACTTAAATAAATTATTGATCAATAAATAAGGTACACGTTCCAATTTCAGACCATTAAAAATAAATACTCTTAAGCAAATTTGAAGATGAAACATTTTAAAGCAAGTTGAAAATGTGAAACTGCCGACAGAAGTTATTATCCAATATAAAATTCGAACAGTTACAAAATATATATTATTTTTTGAATAAGTATTAGAAGATTAATACATTTTAGTTGAAATGTACAGAGTTAAATGTCTAATTAAAAAATGGAATATTCCAAACTCATCAACAGCAATTTTAAATGTTCTAAATTGAGCAATTTTTAATTTTTTTACATTTTTACTTGAAAATTTAACTATTGTTGAAACTTTTTTTGGTTGAAAAATAATTTTTTTAAACTCACAATTGAACTATTCCATTTGTGTTTGAAAATTGATCTTTTTTAGTTGGAAATTCAACTATTTGGTTGCATGTTCAAATTTCGTTGAAAAGTTATATTTTTTAGCAGAAAGTTGGTTAAAAATGTAACTATTTGGTTGCAAATATATTTATTTTGTTGAAAAGCTGTCTTTTTGGTTGAAAATTAAACTACTTTGTTAAAAATGCACTTTTTCAAACTGAAAATTGCAATCTTTGATTGAAAATTATTTTTTGTATTGAAAGCTTATATTTTTGAGTTAAAAATTCGAGTGTATTATAGAAAGTACTTTTTTTGGCACGAAAATTCAATAAATAGGTAGAAAATTAGGTTTTTTCATTTGAAAATTAGTTTCTTGAAATGAAAATGTAGCAATTCCATTTTTTGTTCAAACGACCTTTTTTATTTTGAAAATTCAAATATTTGGTTAAAAATTCGTGTAATCTGTTAAAAATTCGTCCTTTCTTGTAGAAAAATGATCTTCTTGCTTTAAAATTCGACATTTTCTCTGGAAAATTCAATAGTTTTGTGATTTTTGAACAACTTTGTTAAAACTTAATTTCTTAGTTAAAAATTCATCATTTTAGTTAAAGTTTTTTCTTGTTTGTTAAAAAGTAGGGTTTTTAACTAACAATTGTAATGTTTGGTTGAAAATTTACTTCTTAATTATTAATTCATATTTTCGTGGTGAAAAATCAACTGCATTGTAGAAAATTCAACAATTGAGAAATCTTAGTTTTTTCAATTGAAAATTAATTTTTTGAAACGAAAATATAACTATTCGATTTTTGGTTAAAAACTGTTGTTCCTAATTCAAAAATTCAACTATTTTGTTCAAAAATTATCTTACTCGTTGAAAATTTGAAATTGTGAAAGTTAAAAATAAATTTCTTGCTCCGTTACAATTTTTTTGAAAATGTGCAAAAACATGTTTTTTTTTGGATTGAGTCATATGCACACATTTAAAGAAAAGTTGAATATGTCGAAACTGAAATTTATTCAGCTTGAACCAAAGAAACATTTTTTTATTTTTATTTTTCGGAAAAAAATGTTTGTCGTGAATTAGGATTTTTGGGATTTCATATCTTTTTTTGTGATTTTCGAACGTTATAAACACCACGAAAAAAATGTTTCCCATGGATAAAAAATAATAACATGTTTCTTTGGTTCAAGTTGACTCAATTTCAGGTTCGAATCAATCCAAAAAACATGTTTTTTTATATTTTCCAAAAGTTTTCAATAAGGCAAATTTTTTTTTTTAATCAAAAAAAATTGTTTAATTGTAAATTTAAGAAAGAGAAAAGAAGATATTAACTGATTTTAATTGTTTTAAATTTAGATTGAAAGTATTAATTATAGTAAGGATGAAATTACAAATCTTGGAAAGAAATATTTATGAGAACGATGTCCAACATATCAAAATTGTGTATTTAAATAATTTTTTTTTCCCGGACTTTTTTATTTCACTGTGGATGGGTTTCCAACTATCTAAGTATATCCAATTCTTAAAAATAAATCTTTAATTGCAGAAATCATTGAAAAATCATTAAAAGTTATTTAAAAATGTAACATTTCTTACGAAAAGGTTGTTTGTTCTTTTCGAAATATGAAAATAAATGTTTAATCTTTCCCCTATTTTCCCCTTTTTCGTGTGAAAACCACCCTATTTCCCCTTGTTTGAGCTCCTTTTACGCTGTGATCCCTGTAATATCAAAGATCGCGATATTGTTACGTCATGGAAAACGCAAAATACTTTCCTTTTTAATTATGTTCCTCGTTTTAGTTGAGATCGAAGATCTCGCACAGGGAAGAGGAAAGAGTAGCCAATAAATAAATTATAGATGAGTTCAACAATTTATTATGAATAATTACAATTGAAATTTATTGATTGAAAGAGTTTAGCACAAGAAGCTGAAGGAAGACTTGTAGACTTGTCTCTAATCCTTGGCCAGAACCTTTAAAATAAAGGATACTCATATATTATGGCCCAAAGGAGTTAGATAAATGAAATTAGAATTATTGGTATGAGGACTTACCGGTTATTGATTCGATTGAAGAATCAAATGTTATCTAGATGGTCTGTGTAATGGTGTGGAAGAAGGGGTTGTGCACCTTATTATGGATTGGATATCCAAGATTTCGGTAGTTCCTTGAATGGTATTCAAAAGTGTTCCAATGGTTGATAATAGTGGGTCCAATTCAGGTTGAAATTGGTTCGAAGTATTCCAAAGATGGGAATTCCCAGATGCGGGTTTCCCAGTGCACAACACTGTCACAAGGGTACACACACTAACACGCGAGAGATACCGGTTTGACACACTAGACACTGGACAGTCGAATCGGAGAAAACCGTAGAAAAATAGAGAAGAGGTGAACTATAACTTCTAACTTATCACTTTGCTTATGACTTAATACTTAAGACTAAAGACTGACCCAAGCTGGTCCAACGAGTTTTTATAGGGCCTCAGGCGACGTCCCTGCATGCTTGGACGTCGGTGTATACGCGGACGTCACGAGTATATATAGATATACTATACGGCTTACAATGTTTTCAGTATATCTATAGCTATGTCCTCCAGCCTCCACGTGCTTTCATGCTCTATAGTCTATGTCTAGCTATGGCTAGCTAGACAGTGTACGCTACGGATTACAATGTTCTTACTATAGTCTATACTCTATACCTTTACTCTCGTGCTCAATATATATAGTTATATTCTACAGCGTACAACGTGCTGATATACATATATAGCTACACTCTACAGCGTTCAATATTCGCTCTATATTTATTGAGTATTTATTAGTGTAAGCATGCAAATAGATAAATATATAAATAAATATATTAACATATATATACGTCACGGGACGTGACACCTCCCCCCTAAGTCGAACGCGGGGTGAAGCATTCAGGTGGGGCTTCAGAGTCCCACATGGAGCGAACGTCCGCGTTCGAACGTATGGTAGAAGGGTCGTCATAAATACTAGATTAAGAAAATAGATACAATTACTTCTCATATATCAGTTTATATTCGTGAAAAGAACATATAAAAGTATACAAAAAAAAAATATATATATATATATATATATATATATATGTGTGTGTGTGTGTGTGCGATATTAAACATGTTTTGAGATCAGGGATTACATATTGTACTTATAGTTTCTACGTGGACGAAAACAATGTGGAGCTACATGTCCTGTCTCATAGCATCTTTCGCATGCGTTTAACCATTTATAAAGTTTTATTTTATTTATTCTAACTTGTGCATCTGAAATTATGTGCACATTTACATTCTCGTGAACATTGATTCTTTAATTAGTATAATTTTCTTCGCAAAACATAAATTTTTCTACTCACGCTTCTAACATATGGCTTGCAGCATTTTGTCTCGCAGCCTTTTTTGTAGATGCAGGCTCACCTTCATATAAATATTTTACATTATTTTTATGCATTATGCATTTGGCCTCAAATGGTGACAATTCGGCGTTATGACCTAGTGTCTTTAAAATAAAAATAGGTTTCGAAATATCGTATTCGATACTTATTTCGTTAAGGGTTTGTACTGCTGAGGATTTCGAGAGGTTTCTTTCCATTGCCATGTTATCTGTAGAAGAGAAACAGCAATATTTTGATTTGTAGATAACATGGCATTGGGAATTCAGTTAAACTATATAACATTATATAATATATGGTGTTTATTTCAGCAAAAAAAAAAGTATTATTATTTTTTTTATATGACGTAGTAGATTTTAAAGTAAGATTTAATTACATATGCAGCGTTGTCAAAATAAAATTGAGTTTTATTCACAATTGTATTTGAGAAATTTTACTTTCGATGATAGTCTTACTTTGGGCCATAACTAACAAAATTTTGGCTATTACTAATTGGCATCTTTTTACAAACATATCGGACATATTTTGCTAATTTAAAATATCTAATTTATTACTGTTTATCATTCAAAGAAAATTAAAACGCGTACAAATATTTTCGCTACAAAAATTAAGAGATGAAGAGATACATAACCTGTAAATTAACAAAAATATGACAAATCGTGCAACTGTACTGAAATGTATTTGAAAAAAGAAAACAAGGTGAAAAGCCGATTTTTACTGTGATTATAATCATGGTACATACGTAATGAAATTTCGCGGAGTGTACTTTTTAATACAATTGCACTTTAATTGATAACAATAATGGTAAAATAAAAAATATGAGAACATCTATGTATATTCAATCATTATTTTCAAGAATTTCAGTGTCAGCATCCGAATCCTCTTTCGGAATTATTATTCAACAAAATTTAGAAAGGATCATCCAATTTTACGTAAACATCATAAAAGAGATACATATGTATTTGCGAGGTTAAATATTAAAATTGTAAAATTGGATTTACATAGTATAGTGTAAATAACTACTTATGAAGAAGCAGGAGAAGAATTATATAGCTTTCTATTAGAGAAATAATTTTTACATTGACAAAAAGTGATTATTTCGCAAGAACCATTCTTCTAATAGTATAAAGAGAGATGAGAAAAAAAACTTGGTCAGAAGTTTTTATAGGTAGGTAAACAAAATTGTCTATTGAGGGCTACAAGAAAAAAAAACGAATACGTGGTGTGGTCTAGGATGGATTTTCTACAGGAAGGGTTATAAAACTGAGTCTAGGTGCTTAAACATTTAAGATAGACCAGGTGCAGTAATAGTTAACATAAAAATTAAACAGTTTTTCACTGTAAAATGTTTAATTTTTGAAAATGGAAGAATTTTAAAGAAAAAAGAAGTAGAGAGGTTTAGTTTAAAATTAAGGAAAGAATCGGGAAAGACTAGAGGGTGCCATGCATTTGTAACTGTATGCGTGAGGGTTTCTAAAAGGTGTCGTTAAAGAGAGGTATAGGAGTCAATAGTAATTTGTTGAAGTCTTTGACCCTTGAGATGATTTTAGAAAGATTTATAATTTTTTGAAAGATCAAATTAGGGATAAGAAATAAATTATCTTCGACTAAATAAAGAGAAGCTTCTTGAGTTTCTTATAATTTCTCAAATGTGTTTGGAACTTTTTGTAAAAATGGATCATGTTTTGTTGCTGAAGAAGTGTAAATATTATATGTTTGAATAGAAATTAGCGAAATTTCTTCAAGAAAATAAGTTATTGATTTGGTATCAATGTTGTGACTACTTCCATTGCAGATGTCAGATCTCTTCTTACATCCTGTAATCAATTTGTTATAGTTCTCTATTATCTGATGCTTGAAATGATATAAGACAAACGTGTCTGAATAAGACGAAAAATAATATTCATCTGAAAGGATTTGAATATCAATAATAGGCTCAAGATAAACGCCTAATGAGTGCGAGAAAAGAGAATCGATGTACGAGGTTGTCGCATCAGATGGGGTTACTAGGAATAATATCAAAAAGATACCAGGTGAAAGTTGGAGATTTTAGTTCATTGTGCTTCTCGAAAGCCTGTAAAAAGAAAACAAAATTTAGTGTATAAGATGGTTTTAATTTTGAGGATTATATCCCTAGTTGTGTGTCTGCTTCTAAGGTTTTGTGCCCATTTAGGAATATCAATGTCATTTCTTTCGAAAATTTCAGTATGAAATAAATATGGCCATAACATGAGCAGATGAATTTGATGCATAAAAACGACGATAAGAGAGTCTATACGCTGACAGTGGATGGGATCCATCTAAAATTAAAATGATAAGGGCTTGTCGTTTAATTATTAGCGGTTTGACATTTTATGTGTGAACGTTTAAGTCTATTGACGTGTACTACTGCAGGTTTGCCTTTTATGTCAATTTTGACGTTTCCTTTTCCTAATATTTCTAAGACTTCATAAGGCCCTTTATATTGATCATCAAATTTTTTCTTAGGTTCTTTTCCAATTAATAAAAAGACGTTGTCTCCAGTGTTGATTTCTAATGGATTAACTTTTCGATCATGATATATTTTTGACTTTTCTTTAGCCGCAATTAAATTTTGTCTCGCTTGAGTTCTCATTTCATATAATTTT
Organism: Andricus curvator; assembly: GCA_932195095.1. Classification (NCBI taxonomy): domain Eukaryota; kingdom Metazoa; phylum Arthropoda; class Insecta; order Hymenoptera; family Cynipidae; genus Andricus; species Andricus curvator. The sequence continues at coordinate 33,071 of CAKNYM010040187.1, forward strand.
GTTATAAAATTCGTTAGGTAATCGTCATAAGTTTGCAATTTTTCTTGCTTTGATAGTGGTTCATTTGATGGTTGACGAGCTAATTTACCGAAAACTAATTCGTAGGGCGTACACTTTGTACCTTCATGGACACTTGTATTGTATGAAAACATGGCTAATTCAAGCCAATCGTCCCATTCGGAATTTTTTGAAACAAATTGTTTGAGGTATTCAGCTAACACGTGATGTGATCTTTCAAGAGACCCATTTGATTGTGGATGGAATGCTGTTGTTTTAAATTGCTTAATTCGAAAACGTTTTGCCATTCTTCTCATTAAATTGCTTAAAAAATTTGAACCTTGGTCAGTCAAAACTGCTTTTGGGGAACCGTAAATGCATATAAATTTTTTAACAAAAATATCGGCTACTGTTGAAGCTTTCGCATCTGGAATCGCTAGAGCTAAAGCATATTTTGTAAATTTATCTTGAATAGTTAAGATATTTACGTTGCCTAATGTTGTTTGTGGAAGTGGGCCAACTATGTCCATTGAAATTTTTTCGAATGCGGTTCCAGGTGTGTCCGTTATTATCATGGGATTTTTAGTTTTTACGCGAACTAATTTTTTGATTTGACATTGCAAGCACTGCTGAATATATTTCTGAATATCAATTTTCATATTCTCCCAATAATAATTCTGACGAATTCGATGATAAGTTTTTGTAACACCTTTATGACCTCCTAAAGCTGAAGAATGTGCCTCTTCAAGTAATTGAGTTCGTTGTTCTTTCGTTGGATATTCAACTATTCCCGTACATATGATAATTTTGGTAGAAGAATCCGAAAAAGTTGAAATTAGAATTTCACGTATTTCTTTCCAGCCTATGTGATTAACTTGTGAAGTTTTTGCGATACTAATAGATCGTAAAATTAGTCTCACTGATATTGAATGCAAAGAAAGTATTGAAAGTTTAATACTGCTTAAAGTGCCTGACAAATTTTCTTTAGAATCAGCTTCAATGAGAACGGCTTAATGATACTGCTGTCCTTTCTTTATTTCTTTAACAAGTCCTTTCTCAAGTTGGCTGAACTTAGGTAACATACCACGTTTAGACAAAGCTCTTGATCCATTATCACGTGGGGAACCGTCAGTAGCAACAAAATAAGCGTAATTGTCTTTACGCATCGTTAATTGATCACGACACTCAACGACATTTTGTTGTGTATGAGCTTGGGTATTCAAAGGAGGGGGTTCTGGAGGGGGTTTACTTTCTTCTAATTTATCTTCATTTGTCTCTTGAAAAATTTCAGGATTTTTCACATTTCTTCCTTTTGGAACTTTTATAAAATCTTCTGGATCCGAAAGTTCTTGCATATTTTCTTCATCAACAAAGTTTTCTTCATCTGAAAAATTTTGAAAATTTTCGTCATTTAGGACTTCATCTTCCGAAGTTGAGAGATTATCTTCTTCATTTTCCTTCTCTTCTTGTTGTGCAACAGGCTTTGCCTTGGATTTTTGGTAATTTTTCTTCTTCTTCTTTTTAACTTGTTTTCTTGAATTATCAAAATATTCTGTATCTAAATCAGATTCATCTTCATGTTCAAAATTTATGTGCGTTCGCTGTTTTAAATTCAGAGACTCACCAGTGGTTGCCTCTTTTCTCGGTCTGCCTCTCTTTTTCAAGGCTTGCGGGTTGCTTGCATTTGTGAGCACAGCTTTCTTGGGCCTACCTCGTACTTTTTTAACAGCAGGCGAGGGAGGTAAGTATTCTTCCTCACTATCTTTATGTGACTTACCTTGATTTTCAATTTGTTCATTAATTTGTGCTTGCTCTTCGTATTTTTGTTTCTGTCCTCTTGTAACCACAGTATTCCAAGATTGACAGCGAAGTTCGTTTTTCTTTATAATTTTTGGAAATAAAAGTAACATTGAAAGATAGAGAAGTTTCTGTATTGGACTATCAAAAAGTTCATTTTGTATTTCATTCAGAGATTCTTCACTTATTAAATTATGAAGCATTTCAGGAATTTTTTCCTTCAAAGATTCGCTATTTATTTTGATATTTTCTTCGGAATCTGAATTTTTATGATTCTCAAAGTTCAAGAATTCCATAGAATTGAGAGGATTTTCTTCCTCAAATGTTGAGTCATTCTCAGAAATTATATTAATTCCTACGGTTTCATCGTTTTCTAGAACGGGGTTCCTCGAAAGCGCATCTGCATTAACATTTGATTTTCCTGCTTTATAGACGACGTCATAATCATATTCGGCGAGTTTTAATCGCCATCTTGAAACTCGAGAACACGGATCTTTAGAATTTTTGAACCAAACAAGGGGCTTATGGTCTGTAACGAGGGTGAATTTTCGTCCGTACAAATAAGGGCGAAAATATATTACAGAGTAGACTATCGCTAAAGCTTCTTTTTCATACGTATCGTATTTACGTTCAGTATCGGTTAATGATCTTGAAACATACGCAATTGGTTGGTCTTTACCTATTTTACCTTGCGAAAGTATTCCGCCTATGGCATAACCTGATGCATCTGTAATTACAATGAAAGGTTTTGAAAAATCAGGTCGAATCAAAAGTGGTTCTTGACACAATTTATCTTTTAAAATATTGAAAGCTTGTTGCTGCTTTTCCGTCCAATTAAATGATATATCTTTTTTAAGGAGCTGATTTATTGGGGCTGCTATCTTAGCAAAATTTTCTATAAATCTACGGTAATATCCTGCTAAACCTAAGAATTGTTTAATATGCTTTTGATTTTTAGGAGTTGGGAAGTCTTTTACTGTCATGATTTTCTGCGGATCAGGTCGAACTCCGTCCTTATCTATTATATGTCCCAAATATCCTACTTCGTGTCGTAGAAATTCGCACTTGTCGGGTTGTAAATGAAGATTTGCATTTCGTAATCGGCTCATTAGTTCAGTAAATTTTGATTCATGTTCTTCTAAAGTATTTGCGTAAATCACAATGTCATCTAGATAAACAAAGAGTTCCGTTCCCTGAAGTCCCGTTAGAACTAAATCCATTAGTCTTTGAAAGGTTGCTGGTGCGTTTTTTAAACCAAAAGGCATTCTGTCAAACTCATAATGTCCATAAGGGGTTGAAAACGCAGTTTTGTGTGCATCTTTGGGATCCATTTTTATATGATGGAAACCCGTTGCTAAATCGAAAACAGAGAAATAGCGAGCAGATCCTAACTGGTCTAAAATGTCGTGAATGTTTGGTAGAGGATATGAATCACCAATTGTCTTTTCATTCAATTTTCTAAAATCAAGTACCATTCGCCATTTCTTTTTTCCTTGTGAGTCTTGTTTTTTTGGAACAATCCAAACTGGTGTATTGTAAGGTGATTGGGAAGGTTTTATTACATTGTTTTTTAATAATTCATCTACTTGGCGGATGATTTCTTCCTTATGAACTGGAGGAAATCGATATTGTCGCGAAAAAATAGGACAATCATCTGTTGTCGGTATTGAGTGTTGAAGAATGTTTGTAGTTTCTAAGTATTCTCCCGGAATGTGGAAGCAATCTGCATTTTTAATAATTAATTTTTCAACATGTTCATATTCTTCCATATTTAAATGATCTAACCGTAGTAGTTTTTTAATAATTTCTACTCTTTCATCGCCTATGATCTTGTAAAATTTGCAGAAATGGTTAGACTTTTCATCGGATTTCAAAAAACTATTTAATATTAAATTAGGCAAATTTTCATCATTTTCATTTTCTGAAAAATTAGATTGATTTGTTGAATTGTTGACTTCGCATTGTTCAAAATCTTGTAATTGAACACTAGGAATTGATATTTTTACAGGTTG
>CAKNYM010040188.1:0-14930 GCA_932195095.1 Andricus curvator
AGCTCATGCCAATCGCTTTAGAGTACCTAGTTACCGCCTCCACAAGGGTGTTAAGGTCCTCTTTCGAGGAAGCAAAGAGTTTAAGGTCGTGCATGTATAAAAGGTGGTTGACCTTATATTCTCTTTTGTTCGGCGGGCCACATAGTTATCCAGAGCTTTTGCCTCGGAGCACAATAGATAGAGGCAAGAGGGAGATGCAGAAAAGTATCGGACTTAGAGAGTCTCCTTGGAAGACTCCCCTCTTATATGTGATATAGCTTGTAGTCACTTGTCTTTTGTCAGATGTTATGACAAATCTTGTCCGCCACAACAGCATAAGCTCTTTTATGCATCTCACTATTTTTGGATGCACCTCCATGCATTCAATGATTAATTATATTATTATTATTATTAGTAATATTTAATTAATTATAATATAGTCCAGAAGTTGTCGACCTGAAAACAAAATTGTTTTTATTCATTTTGAAAATAGTGAAGGTAAAGTGGAAGAAAATTACGCAGAAACTGTTTAGGTTCTTATAATCTTTATTATTTCTTATTACATGTTCCGGGATGATATTTGTCATAAAAACATGTGAAGCACAACGTTTCATTGCAACGAGCACATTTTATAAATGCAACCTCATTGCAATCGCAGTTTTTTCAGGTAAGAGTTGAAGGGAAACAAGTTTCATTTACGTTGGCAATGGCATCCTCGCGAGTGTTGATTTCTCGTTTTTCTTTTAATAAATAAGATGCTTTTTGCAGTTTTGTAATCATATTTTTCATCTGCCGGTAAAAATAAACGTCACAGAGCTGGCAAAGAGGTGTACATTTTGGAGGGATAATTTTAACGGAGCAAGTGACCTCATGTAATTCATTTGTGAATATGTTGTCGTAAATGAGCGCGTCTGACTGTCCTCCCCACGAATCAAGAAGCAAAAGAAATTTTTCTTTCTTAAAATAAGGCTTAAGGACTTTTTCCAGATATTCAATAAAAAGGCCTTTAGTTAGTTTTCCAGATTTTGAGCAGGTTACAATGACATTGCCATATTCTTCCGATAATTTTTCAATGTTTTTCATGACTCTGGGGCCAAATTTATCTCCGGTTTCTTGGGTGCAAATAAAAACATGAGGCAAAAGAGTTCCAGCGGCAGTCATACTATATTGCACTGCATATGAATGGGTTGTTTCATTTAAATTTTTCTTCTGTACGAGAACAGTTTTGGAACCTTGAAAATCAAGGGAACGATCCAAAACCATTTCGTACTGGCAACCTGACTGATCTGTGTTAATTACATATTTTAAAGGATATTTGTTTATTAAAACTCGCGTTTGCCGCTGGAATTGTTCTGCAATTGCAACTGTTTCTTCGAGGGAGGCTATATCGTTTTTACTGATAAATTTTGTGACTTTGCGTTGCCTAATACGGTACTTTTTTTAAAAATTCCTCGCCCACGATTTGCTGGCAATAAAATGAAAAGTGTCATTCAAAAGAGGAAACTCTACAGACATCGCCCATTGCTGAAGGATCCTTGTCGTCACCTATGGATATTAAAATTTCATTATAATTTTTGTAGAATCGTTAATGCAAATAGAGGACTTTTATACGGAATTATACCTGCTCATGATTTCCCCGAGCCTCTTGGAAGTGCGCGAATGTCTCTGCATTTATAAAATTAATTTTGTCATAAGTTGTCCCTCCGTGTTCCACATCTGCTTTCCACCTTGTCAGGTATTCCATCTTTTTTAATTTCGCGAAAGCCCGATTTAATGTTTTCAAACTTGCATTCGGATGTTTATCAGCGAAGGCCACTGCTTTTTTTTATATTCGAGAGAAATGTGATTGAAAGGTTTTGGGTCTTCGTATTCGTCATCTTCCCCCGTTTCCGTGCACTTAAAATAAAGAAACCCGCGAATTATTTGCCAGGAATAAAACATGAAATGTATTAGAAAAGATAAAAAACTGTTTTAAAAATTATTTTTTTGATTTAATTGTAAGATATGTTTATATAATTTTTTGTAAATAAATTTATCTTTAAAAGTAATTTGCGTAAGAAAACTCACATTAAATTATTTCTTTATATTAAAATCGACATTTATAACTACCATTTTAATTTTGTAACTACCATATTCGGAGATTCATTTTCACTTACAAACTCATATGCAGTGGAATCTGGCTGCTCTTCGAGAAGAATCAGATCCTCTTCTGTGGAAAGGATGTTTTCCTGGAGAAAATTTTTAATATTTTTCTTCAAGGCTTCGCCGATCACACGAGCAGAACGGTCAATATCGTATAAGGGGCTCGGGAATAATTAAATTTTCCTCTTTTAATAAGGACCACACGACTTTCATTGCATTAGTAAAGTCAGTGGGGGAAACATTTTCATCAAGCACACTCTCACTAAACTTACACACTCCACTGGTACTTGCGGAACTTTCGCTTGCCATTTTTAGAGACACTATCGACTGACCGTTTGAAAAATATCCAAGTAACTGGAGCTTCGAAAGGAATTTGAAACGACGCTGGGGAAAGCTGGCCACATTCGTTTCCAGCCGTCCCTCCACCAGCAATCGATAAATAATAAGGCATAATACTAATAATAATAGTAATATAATTTATAAATATTTATAATTATTATTATTATAATTTATATTATATTTATATTATATTTATATTTATATTTATAACGTTTTTATATCATTAATTATAATAAATTAAGGGTAGCGGTCCAAAACGGTGTAAGGGACATTTTGTCAACTTTTCAGGAGAGCGAAAAAACATTCTGTAAAATCGAAATCACCATTTAAAGATAAAACAAAAGTCAACTCCCGAGCTGAAGTATTACTGATTTGAGGCCAAAAAAGTTTGATCAAAAAAAGTTAGCCAGTTTAGAGGAAATAGATGTGGAAGTTGACAATCTGAAACTGAAACTAACCTAAAATTGGAGCGGGCTCGGCTGCGGATTGAGATAAACAATTCCATGTTTAGTTTCTTAAAAAAATAAAAACATGCTCCCGAGATATTGAGTGTGTGAATATGGGTAAACAATGTTTGACGTAAAAAAGTTAACCAGTTTGGAGAAAATCGACCGAGAATGCTGACCCTAGAATTTCACAGGTTTGAAAATCGGTTTGCGGTAGCGATTAAAAGTATAATTTTGATTTTTTTACAAAAATAAGAATATGCTTTCGAGATATAGGAATTCTGAATGAAAATAAACAAAATTTGATCTAAAAAAGTTATTCAGTTCAGAGGAAATGAAATTTTTGTATGACGGTGTCGCGGTGTAACAGATTGTTTTTCACTTTTTTCATCGTAAAAGTAATTGAATGTGATTATTTTATATTAAATTTGACCTTACTTGGAATAAGTTTTGTTGGTAAATAAAAAACAAACTAGTTACATCCAGTGGTGTAGTCGAGGCCTGGCGGGGCCTGGCGCCGCCAGGGTACTTTTTTCGAAGGCCTGGCGGCGCCAGGCCACTTTCTTGTCACACGGAAATTTTTTCCAGTTATGGATGGATTATTCTTTTAAATAAAATGTATGTAGATAACATATTGCATTCAATACAAAACACTTGAAATTCCTAAAATCTCAAGCCGAAATATATTGCATTTTCAACAAAATAGTTTATTTTTCAACCAAAAAAGGTTTTCTACCCAAAGAGATGGATTTTCAACAAAAAAGACAAATTTTCAACAAAAACAAAATTAATTTTGAACTAAACAGTTGCATTAACAACCAAATAGATTAACTTTTCAGTAAAAGCGACGAGTTTTCCGAAATATATAGTCAAAGATTTAACCAAATAATAACATTTTCAAGACAAAAAGACGAATGATTTCGAAGACAGTTGAATTGAAAAAAAAGTTACTTTTCGACCAAGAAAGATACATTTTCAACCAAGAAGGATGTTTTGTCTACCATAAAATATGAGTTTTGAACCTAAAAGGATAAATTTTTAACAACATAGTTGAATTTTCATCCAAAAATGATAACATTAACAAATGATTAAATTTTCCAAAAATAATTAGATGTTTAACAAAATAGTTGAATTTCTAACCAAATAGTGGAATTTTCAGCATACAAAGATACATTTTCAATCAAATAGTCGAATTTTCGCATAAAAAAGATTACAATTCAATCAAATATTTGAATTTTCAACACAAACAGACAAATTTTTTAGAAGACCGTTGAATTTTTATTAAAAAAAAAAACATTTTCAACCACAAAAGATGAATTTTCCACAAAAAATAAAGTTTTAACGCTAAAAAGTCGAATTTTTTAAAAAACAGCGGTCTTTTAAATCTAGAAAAAATTAATTTTTAACAAAAAAGATGATTTTCAATCAAGAAAGATGAATTTTCAACAAGATAGTTAAATTTTCAATCAAAAAGGTAACTTTCAACAAATAAGAATAATTTTCTACCCAAAAAGGAGACTTTTTAATGAAATATATGAAATTTCTACCAAATAATTAAATTTTCAACCAAAAAGTTGAATTTTCAACAAAGAAGATTAACTTTCTACCCAAAAAGACGAGTGTTCAACAAAATACATTAATTTTCTAACAAACAGTTGAATTTTCAAATTATACAATATACAGGATAAATTATCAACAAAATTGTTAAATTTTCAATCAAAAAGACGAATTTTCTACAGTACAGTAGAATTTTCAACATAAAAGTTCATTTAAAAGCAAATAGTTGAAATTCCAACTCTAATATTATGGATCGTCAAAAAAAAAAAAAAATGTTTTTACAAAATTGTTCAAATTTAAGTCGAGTGATCGTTTTTTCGAGCAAAAAAGATGAATTCTCAACTAAGCATATAGTAACAGTTGATATTTCAACCAAACAAATGCATTTTTAACCAAAAAGGATCAATTTTCAACCAAGAAGATTCAATTCCTACCAAGAAAGACGAATTTTCAGCCAAAAAGTTAACTTTTTAACTGAAAAATATCCGTTTTTAACAAAAATTGAAAAGTTTAATTTTCAGTTTCAAAAATTTATTTCCAACCAAACATCAAACGAATTTTCATCAAAATAGTTAAATTTTCAACCAAAGAGATGAATCTTCTGCTAAAAAAAATGAATTTTTAACAAAGTAGTTGAATTTTTGATAAAAAAGATGACTTTTTGAAATATAGTTACATTTTCAACAAAATAATTAAATTTTCAACCAAATAATAGAATTTTTAAACAAACTAGATGAATTCCGAACCAAAAATATAATAGTAGCCTTTTCTAAAAAAAGGACTTTTACCTAAAAATATAGTTGGATTTTCTGATTGGGTTAAAGTTCTTAGTGTTATCTAAGTTCGTAACGTTATTTCCACTTATGACCTCCCCCCCCCCCCGTTACAACCTTAGTTTTCAGCCCCCCCCTCCCTCAAACTGGAAACGTAGTTTAGGGAAAGTACCGCCAGGCCACTTTTTCTTTTAGGACTACACCACTGGTTACATCACAAAAACTTTGTATTTTTTGAAAAAAAAATGATAATTTAAAAAGTTTTCAATTTTTGGGTTAGGATGGCACTGATATGTTACTTTAAAAAATTTAATTTTGTCATTTTATTTATTAAACAACGCTCAAGAAGAAAAATATTATTTACAATCTTCCCACTTTTTTTCCACAGCCTCTCGACATAATTACAATTTATTGGTTGCAATTAATAAAAATCCGTAAGTTTAAGTCACCACGAGTCACGCTACATAACAAACGACGTTGCGCCTGCGCGCGCTGCAATCGTGTCATGCACAGAATGTGCGTTCCCCCGTTTTGTCACGCCAACTTTTTATTGCTATACTACAAAATGCGATTTCGAGCAAATCCTTTTAACAGGATGTGTATTTGATTTTTAAATAATTTTTCGGCCAATAAACCCATTTTTGTCAAAATGTCCCTTACACCCTTTTGGACCGCTACCCTTCAAATAACATATTTAATATAATAATGAGGGCGACAACTTCTGGACTATATTATAATTAATTAAATAATACTAATAATAATAATAATATAATTAATCAAATAACATATTTATTATAATGAGTTAATTGAATTGGAAAATTCAAAAAAAAAGGGGGGGGGGAATTAAATCACCCTGAGGGTTTATAAAATAATTATTTAACACGTTTTTAATAAAAAGAGCAAAAAAACAAAATTCGCCAAAAAGATTGGAACGCGCGACAGCGTGCTCCTCAGCCAACCACCTTACCGCTGTACCACTGACTTCGGTTGGAAAAATCTCGTGCGCCACGGTAGATACTCGTATAACACGACAATCGTGATTTTGAAAAATTCATTAAAACCAAACTAGGGCCCAAGTACAAAAAAGACGCTATACGTGTCTAATATTTTTCGACGTTCTATCGATTTATACTAGTCTCATCTCCAAGTCAATGTCGCAGAGCAGGCCTTCCCCTTGTCAGAGGGGAATTCTGACCCCCCACTCCTAACAGTTCAACCGAGTTTCACCACTCTCTTCTTCTCCCGTTCGCGCACCGGCAATCGAGTCCAAGTTCTCCGGTCTATTTTCCTGCGCTGCAGAATTTTCGTTAATTTATTTTTAAACATAGAAGAAAAATGAGTTTTCACCATAAGTGTATTTGGACTTTATTCTGTATTTTCTAAGAACTATTCGATTAAATAATAAAATCCATGAATTAATGTGTAATGATTTTATTATTGAATTAAAAAGCTTTTTCAAAATGAAAAATAATATCCAAATACACTTGTGATGAAAAAGACGATCGAATAATAAAATTCCCGAATTCGAAAATTCCAGAATAATAAAATTCCCGACAGTTTCTAATATTAACGAATTTGAAAATTCCCGAAAAATAAAATTTTCGTCACTGTAAAATTCTCGAATTGGAAAATTCCCTAATAATAAAATTTCCGAATAATAAATTTCCGAATAATAAAATTTCCGAATTGGAAAATTCCCAAATAATAAAATTTCTGAATAATAAAATTACCTACAATTTATAATATTACCAAATTTGAAAATTCCCGAATAATGAAATTTCCGAATTAGAAGATTCCCGAATAATAAAATTCCCGACAGTTTCTAATATTACTGAATTTGAAAATTCCTGCAAAATAAAATTCCTAAAGTGGAAAACTCCCTTAATAATAAAATTTCTAAAATATAAAATTTCCGAATAATAAAATTCCCGAATAATAAAATTCCCGAATAATAAAATTCCCGAATAATAAAATTCCGGAATTGGAAAATTCCTTAATGATAAAATTCCGGGACAGTTTTCAATATTACCGAATTAAAAAATTCCCGAATAATAAAATTCCCGACAGAAAATTTCCGAATTTTAAAATATCCGAACTAGAAAATTCCCGAATTTAAAAAATTTAAAAACTTTCTTTTATAAATATTATTTATTTATTTAAAATACAATAATCAAATATTTATATAAAAAAGTATTTTTAATGTTTAAAGATTCTAAAATTATTCTTTAAATTCAAAATATTATTATTTTATATATTTATGAATACAGTATTTTATAAAATATAGAACTTTCAAATTCGGTAATATTATTAACTGTCGGCAATACAATTTTAGTGTTTTGTAATTTTTCAAATCAAGAGTTTTATGGGACGACTGAATGTTCAATAATCCCGGTAAATAAAATTCCCGACTCTGTTAAATTCCCAAATAATAAAATTCCCGAACAGTTTATAATATAACCAAATTGGAAAATTCTCTAATAATCAAATTTCAGAATAATAAAATTTCCGAATAATAAAATTACCGAAAAATAAAATTCGGAATTTGAAAATTCCTTAATAATAAAATTCCCTAATAATAAAAGTCCCGGACAGTTTTTAATATTACTGAATTGAAAAATTTCCGAAAAATAAAATTCCCGACAGTTTATAATATAACCGAATTGGAAAATTTTCGAATAATAAAATTTCAGAATAATCGAATTACCGAATGGTAACATTTCCGAATAATAAAATTACCGAAAAATAAAATTCGAAATTTGAAAATTCCCGCATAACAAAATTCCCGGACAGTATTAATTATTACCGAATTTAAAAATGTCCGAATAATGAAATTCTCGACAGCTTATAATATTACCGAATTTGAAAATTCCCGAATAATAAAATTCCCGGCAGAAAACTGCCGAATTATAAAATATCCGAATTAGAAAATTCCCGAGTTTAAACAATTCAAAAATTTTCTTTCATAAATATCATTTATTTCTTCAAAATATAATAATCAAATATTTTTATAGAAAAAATTATTTTTCATGTTTAAAGATTCTCAAATTATTGTTTAAATTGAAAATAACAATAATTGAAAAAAATATATTTCTGATTAAGAATTTCCTTCAATTATTGTTATTTTTAATTTAAACAATAATTTTAAAACCTTTGAATATTAAAAACATTTTTTTGATAAAAATGTTTGATTATTGTGTTTTTAATAAATAAATAATATTTATTAAAAACCATTTTTTAATTTTTCAAATTCAGGAATTCTATAATTCGGAAATTTTCTAGTTCAAATAGTTTATAGTTCGGCAATTTTTTGTCAGCAATTTTATTATTCGGCAATTTTCAATTTCGGTAATATTATAAATTGTCGGGAAGTTTATTATTCGGCAATTTTCCAATTCGGCAATATTATGACCTGTTCGGGATTTTATTATTTGAAAATTTTCCAATTCGGCAATATTATGACCTGTTCGGGATTTTATTATTTGAAAATTTTACAATTCGGGAAATTAATCGTTCGGGAATTTTCCAATTCGGAAATTTTACAGTGTCGGGAATGTTATTTTTTTGGATTTTCCAGTCGTCTCATTGGAAAATCCCGGAATAATAAAATTCCCGAATTGGAAAACTCCCGAATAATAAAATTCCTGAACAGTAATAATATTACCAAATTGAAGAGATCCCGAATGATAAAACTCCCGAAAGTTTATAATATTACCGAATTTGAAAATTCCCGAATAATAAAATTGCCAAATTATAAGATATCCGAACTATAAAATTCCCTAATTATAAAATTCTCGAATTTAAACAAATAACATTTTTTTAAATAAATATGATTTGTTTATTAAAAATACAATAATCAAACATGTTTAATGTTTAAAGTTTCTAAAATTACTGTATGCATTAAAAATAACAATAATTGGAAACAATTTTCTTCCAGAAATTATTTTTCGGGATTTTTCAGTCGTCCCAAATTTTTTTTTAAATATTGTTTTAAATTCGAACAACAATTTTAGAAACTTCAAATACATACATACATTGTGATTAGCAGTTCGAACTCGAAAGTTCATTGCCTCACTACCCGATTCGGGTAGTGTTTCTAGGTGGATATTTACTACCAATGTGGGCCCACCACACCCACGACGGGCCAACAGCACGCAGTATTTCCTGAACGGTCACCCATCCAAGTATTAACCGCGCCCAACAATGCTTAACTTCAGTGATCTTACGAGAACTGGTGTTTTCAGCGTGGTATCGCCGTTAGAAACTTTAAATATTCAAATTAATTTTTTTCATAGAAATATTCGGTATTATTATAAACTATTGGAAATTTTGTTATTCGAGTATTTTCTAATTAAGGAATTTTATTATTCGGAAATTTTATTATTCGGGAATTTTCAAATTCGGTAATATTATGAACTGTCGGGAATCTTCGAATTCGGTAATATTATAAATTATTTGGGAATGTTATTATTCGGAAATTTTATAATTCGGGAATTTGATTATTCGTGAGTTTTCCAATTCGGGAATTTTACAGTGTCGGGAATTTTATTTTTTATAACAAGAAATACCTAATTGTGCGGAGCCTAGAGCTCCTTGCAGGGTCGCGGCGAGAAGTGGGGGAAGTGGCGGGAGAAGAAAAGGAGCAGAGGCGTCAAGCTGCCGCCTCGCACGCATTCCAAGATTCTTTTTCAATAATTTATATCTTGTGAAATAATGCAGATAGAAAATTTCTGATTGCACCCCTAGCAAGATCAGTTAAAGAACTTACAGAATCAATCATAATCCGAAAATCGATTTTTTGCCTAGTAGGTCCCTTCTCTCGGATCACGTCACATATAAAGATTCTAGGTAGAGAAAATAATACTTGCAAAAGAAAAATTCTAGAATCAATGTGAGCAAAATAATAATAACATTTCTATTAATTTAAAAACAGAAATACTCAATATAAATTAATTATACGCATAGAATCATTAATTAGAATTTCAAATACTTCACTCATCTTCAATTGATAATGCCCTCTATATAAAAAATAGGAACTAATATAACCTATAAAAATTGTGTTTTCGTTTCACTGTCACTTCTTTTGTCCGTCGAAGCCACTATAATGATACATAATTTTTTATTAAAAATGTTGCACATATTTTTGGGAACCTCTTCAATTTTTTTGAGGTTCGCAACATATAAAACTTATAATCGTTGCAATTTCCATTTTCTTTACTTTGCTTTGATATCTCAATCTTTCGAAGAATGATTTTTTTAAATAACCAAAGTCTGTCAAACTCCAAAAGTTTCAGATAATTTTTTACACTACTATTACTATTTTTTTATAAAGCATTGCTCTTATAACCAATTTTAAAACATTTAACTAGGTGTACACCTGAAGAAGGCTCTGAGAATTTGCCGAAACGTCGTTGTATCTTTGATTTAAAAAAAAATCGTAAGACAGGAAAAAAGTATTTGTACGATCGAAGAAAGTTTGATTTCTTGATTATTCGTTATTCGTTAGCACATACTAATTCTGATGTACAGAGTATGTGATCAAAATTTTTGACTTCTCAAACCATAGAATACGAAATTATAAAGAAATATAAAAGAAATATGAATCATTCATCACTATAAATGCTGTTTTATTAAGTTTCAATCACTTGTGGAAATAATAGGTACAAATATTTTGAGCATATTCATTTGAGCTTTCAAAAACCTTTAATTTTTGAGGCATATTTAAATTTCTTTGCATTACATAAGATACTTAAATGAAGACAAATTACGTTACTTGATTCTTCAATCCATTTGGAAATTTTGATTAATTTATATATGGATACTAACGACTTGTTTTGCTTATTTATGGAATATAGTCACTAGATGAGATAGATGCGTCTAATATCGAATTTCCGATTTTGACGCGCGGGTTTATCGAATTGAAAAAACCGATCCGGTGTGGCGCGCGTCGTATATCGGATTTTTTACGAGCAGATCGATCGAATAAATTAATTGAAAATTCCAAGTTCGATTCTAAAAAAGGCACACCCCTAATTTAGTCACATGTATAACAAATAATTAGGGGAAAAAAAATATTTTATTGAAGTGGGTAGCGTTTCAAATACTTTTTTTAAGAGTGTAGATTATTAACATAATAATGATGATTACGAGAATTATTATCCATGGGATCTTAGGCTCGCAATAGTTGAGGCCTTACATAGAAAAAAGAACAGTCTACAAAAGTATATACAAAGATTACGCTTTTTTTCTTTATATCTTGCGATATAATAAAGTCCAATTGCTAGGATGATTGTAAGCCAATAAAATAGGACAGTGAAGAAGTAGTGAAATGCTTAGTTCGTTGACTTCCGATGACACACTGAGCCATTGATTAAGCCATTCCTGCATTGATTCAGTTGACATGTTTACTGGGTTTAAACCTCGGAAGGATACTGCCTGCAATAAGATAAAGTTTTGTTGTAAATATGTAATATAATTATAGTCCATTAACGCAGGAACACATGAATATAATTTAGAGAAACGTTTTTAAGTACTCTAAACTTCCAAAATATTCCTTTTTCATAAAACTTGCTGCCTGCTTGGATCAGGCGGGGGGGGGGGGGACTTCTGTGACGAATTTGGGAATGGTGAAAAATTGAACTCTCAAGTTAGAGAATATATAGACTTAGATAATATATTAATTACCGATTTTACCATGTGGAATTGTCAATTCTAAAAGTGATGAGGTAGAATGTACATGGTTTTTTTTTAATGAGAACGTCGTTTATAATTTATTTACAGTAAATTCTCATTGATTTTCAAAGCGACCTATATCCCGAGTGACGCCCCTCCCTTATTCCTGTGCCACGTGATCGCACTGACAGTATATTTTCTCGCGGTGCGACATAAGAAGTTTCACTTCAAAAAAGTGACGTGTGCCAAATTAGATTCGTGAGGACAAATTCGATTCGCATGAATCCACTCGGGCCCAGAAAGCTGAAAAAGTCGCCCAATTCCGATTTTAATCGGATTTACATCAAACATGGTCTAATAGGATTTATGGTTTCTCATTACAAATACGGAGTAAAAATGGAAAAATTCAAAATGTCGGATCAAAAATGGCATAAATATATTTGGCAATACCTAAATATCATAAAAGCAAAAAAAAAGTGTATTAAGAAATTTTTTTCAACATTTTTCAGCCCCTGAAAGTTACCCAACTACGAAAATCGATTTCAATTGATTATCCATTACTGAATTTGAGTGATACTGTGTGAAAAGTATTAACAAAATTCTTAACAAATATGATTTATAATTGCCGCATATTATATGATCTTACTTAATATGACGTTTGAAATAAAAACTTTATAAACATTCATATTTTTATTTAACTAAGCTTAATGGCTATAATAAATATGTAATTTAGCCAAACCTTGCCAAAAATCTGGTCGTGGAAGCATTCTGAAGGTATGTGAGTAAAGCTTCGCTCAAAAATTAGAGCCGGGAAATGCTGGGAATTAGTGTAGAACATTAATTTATTTTAAAAAAAACTAAAATGCAGGGCATACGTGCATCATTGCACTCATACATTTTAGAACGAATTATTTGCATTTTTAAAATCAATTTTAGCCGTTTTTAGCTTGTTTTTATTTTGAAAAACAAATTCGGAAGTGAAATAATATTTTTTGATGTTATTTTAATCAATTTTAACAATTATTTATAACATAAAAATATTTTGTACACTTGTTGCCCTATTGCTATAAAATCATTCTGAAAAGTTATTACAACAACAAACATATGGATTTTTGAGAAGTTCTGTTAAAGGTAAGTTTTAATCTACTTGTTACCTGGCCACAACTGCATTGAGACAGGTGTCTCGCAAAGCCCTCGGGCAGACGCGCGGCTCAAAAGTCGAGATGAGAGCTGTAAAGCCACTTGCGTCGGGCAGGTAATAACTTCAAAGATATTGTAATTTTTGAAGTACACTACCTTTTTTTATGCTGAGGAAAGTTTTCTTACTTTCATTACTTTAGTTTGAATAAACCATAGCGTCAATAAAGATACAAATATTAAGAAGAAAATGGGTATTCTTATTGACTACATTTTGGACGTCCGCTAAAAAACACTTTAGGTTTTTTGTCCGACGTCTTGAAGTATTTTAATACATAATTATTTTCTTGGCCATTCATCACAATGGGCACTATTAAGTATTTGAATATTTGCCGCGCAACAGCGACGCCACTGGTGGCGACGATGTAGACTATCGTAGTACGGAGCCTGGCCGCCGTACGAGCGCCGTCAGTGAGCAGCGGCGGTCAGGCTCGCTGTTCAGTTCAGTGTTCACAGATTGTGGGAGCTGGCGGCCCCCACCACGGCTCCCGTGTGGGAGCAACCCACGTAAACGCCGCGTGTCGGTGTGTCCCCACTCCGCCACTTCATTCCACGCTCCGCGTCAACGAAAATTTGTCGGTTCGGATGATTTCACTGTCTCCTTCGTGCTCTTTCGTTTGATTTCGGTGGCGGCTTCGGGTCAGCCACGAAGATGGGTTCGGCGTTGAAGCCGAGGATGCACGATTCTTAACTTGTAATTTCTCATTCTCGGCGAGTCGGCTATTTTCAAGATTTTTCAGATTTGGAGAAATTGGAGGGTTTGGAGGTTAGTGTCGACTTTTGTTTAGAAACAAAGTTTGACAACCTCAAAAAAGCTAAAAAAGTTTTAAAAGATGATGATTATGTTTTTCAGGTATTATTATAGAATCTTTTCTAGTATAGGATCGTTATTTTATCGTTATTATTATCGTTATTGTTTAAAATAATGTATAATTTAGTATAAAATAATTATATAAAAATAAGTATTTAATAATTTATAAATAATTTTTATTTATAAATAAAAAATTATTTATAAATTATAATATAAAAAGATTCTTCACGAAATTTAACTTTTTCACTCATGAGAGTGTAAAATGGCAATTTTATTATTTGTAATGATATTTTTCTTTTTTAATTCTAAAATTTCATTATTTTGTAGCTAATATATAAATCAATAATTATTTGTAATAGAAAATGGGTATTAAAGTATTACAGAAAAATCAATATAGGAATAAATAATATCAGTGTCAATCAGACTGGGGAATACCCGGGAATTTTTTTTAGCTAGGAAAAACGGTGATAAACCCGACAATTTTATGTAGGACCGGGAATTTTTTTTATTTCATTGTAAAATCTACTTTTATCTACTTTATCTTCTTCTTATGCTTGAAAATTATAACTTTGTTTAATGTTTATTATACTTCAGTCTGTGATTGAGAATAAGATTGACACGGTATATAAATAAAGAAATAATAAATCGAAAGTAATTAATTCTTATAAATATCACCATTTTTATGTACTTTCATAGGAATGATCTGAAATAGATCACAAATGAGGTTTGATTTAACTGTGTACAGGGAAAAATGCTTAATTTCAATGTTGTCAATAGGAAAACGAAGAAACAGGGTACATAATTTCTATTTTAAAATTTATGTGAGGGACAGAGGCAGGGTATATTAATTTCAATATTAAATAGGAGAATTACCTGAAATTAATTTTAAAGCTGAAATGTAAAAAAATAATCTTAGTAAATCATTTATTATTTATAATTATTTTATTTTAAAAGGAATATTGTCTACAAAGCAAAAACTGTATTTTATTATTTTATAAATAAAATTTTTTAATTTTT
>CAKNYM010040190.1:0-16095 GCA_932195095.1 Andricus curvator
ATAGATTTCAAAGATTGCACAAAAATTTCAATGATTTCACAAATATTTCCAAACATTTTAGAAAGATTACAATGATTTCCCAAACATTTCCAAGAATTTACAAAGATATAACATATTTCGCAAAGATTTCGGATAGATTAAAAAGATTTCACAAATACTTTTCCAGTGACGCACTAACGTAATTTATGAATGGCTCTTGAATAAAATAAGAAAAAAATGAGAATTTGAAAAAGGATATCATTTTTGCAGCTTCGGCTTCTCCCTCAGCTTGTACAATTTTCTGTTGCTTTTCCTGCTTCGCTCTTTCAACAACAAAAGCAGCTCGCTGTGCCTCTTGTTGTGCAACCTGTTTGGCTTCAACGGCCGCCGTATATTCTTTGCCGAAGCTGAGCTCGGTTATGGAAACATCATCGAGAATGATATTAAAGTCCCGGGCGCGTTCGGTCAATTCCTTGCGGATCATGTTTGACACTTGTTGTCGCATTGTTATCAGCTGCGAGGCATTGAACTTTGCCACCACGGATTTCAGCACCTCATTGCAAATGCTGGGCAACACCTGAAAACCACATTTATTTATTTAAACAAGAAGATTCACTTTCAAAGAAAAATAATTTTCTAACAAAAAAAAAATCGATTTTTTATCGTCTTTGGTAGAAAATTAATCTTATGGTTAATTATTAATTTTTGAAAAAAAATTTATTCAGAAAAAATATCTTCTCCTTTCGCTCCGCTGGGATTCGAACCCCAGATCACCTGATTGCCGGTCAGGTGCTCTAACCACTAAGCTACTAGAGAAATACTAGATATATTAGATCTCTCTAGTAGCTTAGTGGTTAGATCACCTGACCGACCTGTTGAAAAATGATAATTGCATTTTCAACGACTTAATTCTCGGTTTTCTTCAATTTAAAAGCATTACATTTTTTAATTTTGAAAATTGGAGAAAATTTAAGTTTCACTTGGTGAAAATTAACAACTGAATTTTTAGTTTTCTTGAACATAAAACAATTTTATATTAAAAATTTTTTAAATTGAAGGAAATTGAATGTTCACCTGTTGAAAATTGAAGAAAAATTATAATACAATTTTCAGCACTTGAATTATTAACAGTTGAAATTTCAATTTTCTTTAATTTTCAATATTTGAAAATTCAACTGTTTTAAATTGAAGACAACTGAAAATTAAAGAAAATTGAATTTTCAACTGTTGAAAATTGAGGAAAATTGATAATTGAATTTTCAGTTTTCTTCAATTTAAAACAATTAAATTTTTTGTATTTTGATTATTGAAGGAAATTGAATTTTCAGCTGTTGAAAAATGAAGAAAATTGATAATTGAATTTTTAATTTTTACCTGTTAAAAATTGAAGAAAAATTATAATAGAAATATCAGCAGTTGAATCTTTAACATTTGAAATTTCAATTTTCTTCAATTTTAAATATTTGAAAATTCAATTATTTTAAATTGAAGAAAACTGAAAATGAAAGAAAATTACTTTATTAACTGTTGAAAATTGAAGAAAACTGATAATTGAATTTTTAGTTTTCTTCAATTTAAAACAATTAAATTTAAAAAAAAATTTAATTGGAGAGAATTCAATTTTCTTCAAATTTCAACATTTGAAAATTCAATTTTCTTAAATTGTAGAAAATTGAAAATAAAATAAAATTGAAAACTAAATTTCCAATTGTTGAAAATAGAAGAAAATTGAGTATTGCATTTTCAACAATTGAATTTTCACCTGTTGAAAATTGAATAAAAATTATAATAGAATTTTCAGCTGTTAAATTTTTAACAGTTGAAATTTCAATTTACACGTTTCTTCAATTTTCAATTTTTTGAAATTTTCAATATTTGAATAAATAATTTTTAATAATTTTTCAATTTTCTTAAATGTGAAAATTCAATTGTTAAAAATAGAAGAAAATTAGTAACTGAATTATCAACAGTAGAAACTTCAACTGTTGAAAATTGAAAATTAAATGATTAACTGTTGAAAAATGGAAGAAAACTGATGATTGAATTTTCAATCTTGTTTAATTTTAAACAATTAAACTTTTTAATTTTGAAAATGGGAGAAAATTGAATTTTCACCTGTTGAAAATTGAAGAAGAATTATAATAGAATTTTCAGCATTTGAATTTTTAACAATTAAAATTTGTTTTAAATATTCTACAATTTTCAATATTGGAAAATTCAATCGTTTCAATTTGGAGAAAACTGAAAATGAAAGTTAATTTGAAAGTTGAATTTCTAATTGTTGAAAATTGAAGAAAATTGATAATTGAATATTCAACAACTGAATTTTCGGCTTT
Organism: Andricus curvator; assembly: GCA_932195095.1. Classification (NCBI taxonomy): domain Eukaryota; kingdom Metazoa; phylum Arthropoda; class Insecta; order Hymenoptera; family Cynipidae; genus Andricus; species Andricus curvator. The sequence goes on from CAKNYM010040190.1 coordinate 2,316, forward strand.
CTTCGGTTTAAATCAATTGAATTTTTAAATGTTGAAAATGGAAGAAAATTGAATTTTCATCTGCTGGAAATTGAAGAAAAATTATAATAGAATTTTCAGCAGTTAAATTTTCAACAGTTGAAATATCAATTTTCACTTTTCTTCAATTTTCAATATTTGAAAATTTAATAGTCTTAAATTGAAGAAAAATGAAAATAAAAATAAAATTGAATTTCTAATTGTTGAAAATTGATTATTGCATTTTCAACAGATGAAAATCCAACTGTTGAAAATTGAATTTTCAACAGTTAAATTTTTAACCGTTAAAATTTCAATTTTCACTTTTTTCGATTTTCAATTTTCTTCCAGTTTCAATATTTTTAAATTATAGAAAACTGATAATGAAAAAAATTGAAAAGTGAATTTCCAATTGTTGAAAATTGAAGAAAATTGATCGCATTTTCAACAACTGAATTTTCAGTTTTTTTTTTCAATTTAAAACAATTGAATTTTTAAATGTTGAAGACTGAAGAAAAATTATAATAGAATTTTCAGCAGCTGAATTTTCAACAGTTGAAATTTCAATTTTCAATATTTGAAAATTCAATTGTTTTAAATTGAAGAAAACTGAAAATGAAAATAAAATTGAAAATTGAGTTTCCAATTGTTGAAAATTCAAGAAAATTGTTAATAGCAGTTTCAACAGATGAAAATAAAATTCAAAATAGAGCTTCCAATTGTTGAAAATTCAAGAAAATTGATAATAGCAGTTTCAACAGATGAAAATTCAATTGTTAAAAATAGAAGAAAAATAATAACTGAATCAATAGAAAATTAAAATAAAAAACAGTAGAAAATTCAACTTTTGAAAATTGAAAATTAAATTATTAACTGTTGAAAATTGAAGAAAACTGATGATTGAATTTTCAGTGTTTTTTAATTTAAAACGATTAAACTTTTTAAATTGAATTATCACCTGCTGAAAATTGAAGAAAAATTATAATAGAATTTTCAGCAGTTGAATTATTAACAGTTGAAATTTCAATTTTCAACATTTGTACATTCAATTGTTTTAAGTTGAAGAAAACTGGTTATTTCATTTTCAACTGATGAAAATTCAATTGCTGAAAATAGAAGAAAATTGATACTTGAATTTTCAACGACTGAATTCTCAGTTTTCTTCAATTAAAAAAATTACACTTTTTAATTTTGAAAATTGAAGAAAATTGAATTTTCATTTGTTGAAAATTGAAGAAAATTGATCATTGAATTTTCAGTTTTCTTCAATTTGAAACAATTAAACTTTTAAATGTTGAAAATTGAAGAAAAATTATAATAGAATTTTTATCAGTTGAAATTTCAATTTTCAATTGCAGAAAATAGAAGAAAATTGATAACTGAATTATCAAGAGTAGAAAATTTAAGAGAAATGAAAATTGAATTATTAACTGTTGAAAATTGAATTTTCAAATGTTGAAAATTTGAGAAAAATTATAATAGAACTTTCAGAAGTTGAATTTTGAACAGTTAAAATTTCAATTTTCTTCAATTTCCAATACTCGTAAATTTAATTGTTTTAAATTAAGGAAAACTCAAAATAAAATAAAATTGAATTTACAATTGTTGAATACTGAAGAAAATTTATTATAGAATTTTCAACAGTTTTCTCAGCTTTCTTCAGTTAAAACAATTAAATTTTTTAATTTTGAAAATAGAATTTTCACCTGTTGAAAATTGAATAAAAATTAGAATCGAATTTTCAGCAGTGGAAATCATTGAATTTTCAGTTTTCTTCAATTTGAAAAAATTAAATTTTGAAAATTGAAGAAAATTGAAATTTCACCTGCTGAAAATGTAAGGAAAATTATAATAGAATTTTCAGCAGTTGAAATTTCAATTTTAAATTTTCTTCAATTTTCAATATTTGAAAATTCAATTGTTTTAAATTAAAGAAAACTGAAAATGAAAGAAAATTCAATTTCTAAATGCACACTTGAAATTTCAATTTTCTTCAATTTTTAATATTCGTAAATTTAATTGTTTTAAATTAAAGAAAACTCAAAATAAAAGAAAATTGAATTTCCAATTGTAGAACATTGAAGAAAATTTATTACTGAATTTTTAACAGATTAAAATAGAAGAAAATTGATGACTGAATTATTATCAACAGTAGTACATTCAACTGGTGAAAATTGAAGAATATTGATAATTGCAGTTTCAACGACTGAATTTTCAGTTTTCTACAGTTTAAAACAATTAAATTTTGAAAATTGAATTTTTACCTGATAAAAATTGAAGAAAAATTATTGCAGAATTTTCAGTGCAGTTAAACGTTAACAGTTGAAATTTAAATTTTCTTCAATTTTCAAGATTTAAAAATTCAGTTCTTTTTAATTGAAGAAAACTGAAAATGAAAGTAAATTGAAAATTGAATTTCCAATTGTTGAAAATTGATTATTGCACTTTCAACAGATGAAAATTCAATTGTTAAAAATAGAAGAAAATTAATAACTGAATTATCAACAGTAGAAAATTCAACTGTTGAAAATTGAAGATAATTGAAAATTAAATTATTAACTGTTGAAAATTGAAGAAAACTGATAATTGAATTTTCAACGACTGAATTCTCAGTTTTCTTTAATTAAAACAATTTAATTTTTTAATTTTTTTAGAATTTTCAGCAGTTGAAATTTCAATTTTTCTTCAATTTTCAATATTTGAAAATTCAATTGTTTTAAATTAAAGAAAACTGAAAATGAGAGAAAATTGAATTTTTAAATGTTCAAAATTGAAGAAAAATTATAATAGAATTCTCAGCAGTTTAATTTTTTACAGTTGAAATTTCAATTTCCTTCAATTTTCAATATTCGTAAATTTAATTGTCTTAAATTAAAGAAAACTGAAAATAAAATGTAATTTCCAATTGTAGAACATTGAAGAAAATTTATTATTGAATTTTCAACAGATGAAAATTCAATTGCTGAAAATAGAAGAAAATTCAATTGCTGAAAATAGAAGAAAATTGATGACTGAATTATCAACAGTAGTACATTCACCTGATAAAAATTGAAGAAAAATTATTGCAGAATTTTCAGTGCACTTAAACTTCAACAGTTGAAATTCCAATTTTCAATTTTCTTCAATTTTCAACGTTTGAAAATTTAATTGGTTTAAATTGTAGAAAACTGAAAATGAAAGAAAAATTAAAACTGAATTTGCAGCTGTTGAAAATTGATTATTGCATTTTCAACAACTGAATTTTCATTTTTCTCCCATTTTTAAATCTTGAAAACTAAAGAAAAATTATAATAGAATTTTCAACAGTTGAATTTTGAACATAAATTCAATTGTTTTAAAGTGGAGAAAACTGAAAACGAAAGAAAATTGAATTTCCAATTGTCGAAAATTGATAATTGCACTTTCAACTGATGAAAATTCAATCTGTTGAAAATTCAATAATAAATTTTCTTCAATGTTCTACAATTGGAAATTCAATTTTATTTTATTTTCAGTTTTCTTTAATTTAAAACGATTAAATTTACGAATATTGAAAATTGAAGAAATTTGAAATTTCAACTGTAAAAAATTAAACTGCTGAAAATTCTATTATAATTTTTCTTCAATTTTCAACATTTAAACATTCAGTTTTCTTTCATTCTCAGTTTTCTTTAATTTAAAACAATTGAATTTTCAAATATTGATAATTGAAGAAAAAGTGAAATTTTAACTGCAGAAAATTCTAAAAAATTAAAAAATTAAATTGTTTTAACTAAAGAAAACTGAGAATTCAATCGTTGAAAATTCAATTATCAGTTTTCTTCCATTTTCAACAGTTAATAATTTAATTTTCAACAGTTGAATTTTCTACTGTTGATAATTCAGTTATAAATTTTCTTCTATTTTCAGCAATTGAATTTTCATTTGTTGAAAATTCAATAAAAAATTTTCTTCAATGTTCAACAATTGGATATTCAATTTTATTTTATTTTCAGTTTTCGTTAATTTAAAACAATGAAATTTACGAGTGTTGAAAATTGAAGAAAATTGAAATTTCAACTGTTAAAAATTCAACTGCTGAAAATTCTATTATAATTTTTCTTCAATTTTCAGCAGATGAAAATTAAATTTTCCTCCATTTTCAACATTTAAAAATTCAATTGTTTTAAACTGAAGAAATCTGAAAATTCAGTTGTTGAAAATTCTATTATAATTTTTCTTCAGTTTTCAACAGGTGAAAATTCAATTATCTCCAATTTTCAAAATTAAAAAGTTTAATTGTTTTAAATTAAAGAAGATTGAAAATTCAATTATCAGTTTCTTCCATTTTTCAACAGTTTTCTACTGTTGATAATTCAGTTATTAATTTTCTTCTATTTTTAACAATTGAATTTTCATCTGTTGAAAATGCAATTATCAATTTTCAACAATTGGAAATTCAATTTTCTTTCATTTTAAGTTTTCTTAAATTTAAAACAATTGAATTTATGTTCAAAATTCTACTGTTGGAAATTCTATTATAATTTTTCTTTAGTTTTCAACATTCAAAAATGGAAGAAAACCTGAAAATTCAGTTGTTGAAAATGCAATAATCAGTATTCAACTATTGCAAACTTAGTTTTAATTTTTCATTCATTTTCAGTTTTCTACAATTTAAAACAATTACATTTTCAAACTTTGTAAATTGAAGAAAATTGAAACTTGAAATTTCATTTGTTAAAAATACATTTCAATTTTCAGGGTGGCGATTCGGCGGACGACTTCAAATTCCCGGTTTTCCCCGGTCAAGTTTTTCAATTTTCCCAGTCAAGTCAAAGTAACATATTTATATTTGCCGCAAAACGCAAACATTTATTTTAATTCATGACGTTCGTTCTAAACACCTTTTAACACAACAGAGCAAAACGTTGAAAAATAAATGAATTTTGAAAAAAATACTTCAATTTTCCACTAAAAAATATCAATTTTTTACAAAAAAATGGAATAGTTAAACTTTCAGTTGAAAAAATTAATTTTCAACAAAAAAAAACGGATTTTCAATAAAATAGTTCAATTTTCAACAAAAGTGATGAATTTTCAAATCAAATTATGAATCTTTATCTGGAATAGTTAAATTTTAAACCAAAAAGATCAATTTGCAACTAAAATGATGAATATTTAACTGGAACACTCGAATTTTCAACCAAAAAGACGAATTTTTAAAGAAGATTACATTTTAAATAAAAAGATTAATTTTCTACCCAAAAATACAATTTTTCAACCAAATACATTAACTTTTAAAGAAAGGTTTGAAGTTTTAATAAAAGAAGACAAATTTTCAACCAAATAGTTAAATTTTGAACTGAAAAAATAATAATTTTCAATCGAAAATGGAATAGTAACATTTTTAGTTTAAAAAATTATTTGTAAGCCAAACATAAGAGTTTTCAACTAAAACAATGAATCTTTAACTGAAATAGTTAAATTTTGAAACCAACAAATTAATTAATTACCAAAACTTTAATAATTAAATTTCAAGTTAAAAAAATTAATGTTTAACCAAACAGATGAATTTTCAACAACGACTATGGAATTAAAAAAAATTACTTTCAACAAAAAAAACTAACTTTTAACAACAACAAAAACTAACTTTCAAAATAATAGTTACATTTTCAAACAAAGTGATGAATTTTCAAATAAAATTGTAAATATTCAACTGCAATAGTTGAATTTCAAATCAGAAAGATTAATTTTTAACTGAAATCATGAATCATTAACTAGAATAATTGAATTTTTGACCAAAAAGATCAATTTTCAACCAAGAAGATTAATTTCTACCAAAAAAAGACGAATTTTCAACTAACAAAGATAATTTTTCAACCAAAAATTGAATAATCAAATTTTTAGTCAAAAATGAATGTTCAACCAAAGACATGAATTTTGAATTAAAATTATGAAATATTCAACTGGATTAATAGTTACATTTTCAGTTGAAAAAAAAATAATTTTCAACCAAAAAACATCCAAAGAAAAAACACATTTTCAATCAAACAGCTCATTTTTCAACCAAAGAAATGAATTTTTAATTAAAACGACGGATTTTCAACTAAAAAAAAAAATTAATTTTTAACAAAAGAGCTTAACTTTCAACCAAATAATTTTATTTCAAACCTAAAAGATGAATTTTCAACTAAAATAGTAAATATTTGACTGGAATACTTGAATTTTTAACCGAAAAGAAGAATTTTTAAACAAGAAGATTAACTTTCAAAGAAAAATAAGATAATTTTTTACCAACAAAAAAATCGATTTTTTAACAAAATACATGAATTTTCATCGGAATAGTTAAATTTTCAATTAAAAAGACAAATTTTTATCCAAATTGTGGAATTCCGAACTTGAAAATTTTAATTTTCAACTCAGAATGGAACAGTCAAATTCTCGTTTAAAGAAATTAATTTTCAACCAAACTGGTGAATTTCCAAATAAAATGATGAATCTTCAACTGAAATGATGAATCTTTAACTGGAATAGTTTCATTTTATGCCAAAAAGATGTATTGTCAACCATAAAGTTTAATTGTCTACAAAAATAGATGAATTTTCCACAAAGTACATACATTTTCAAACAAATAGTTTAATTATTAAATGAAAAATATCAATTTTCAACCAAATAGTTGAATTTTCATCAAAAAAAGATAAATTAATTTTTAACAAAAGTTTAACTTTTAACCCAGTAGTTGAATTTCTAACTAAAAAACGATGAATTCGCAACGAACAATGTAAAAATAAATTTCTATTATAATTCAGAAATATTTCTTCTTTGAAATTCTACTTCTACTCTGAAAACTGCTTGAAGTACTTTTATTACCTAAAATTTAGAAGAGGGAACTTTCAAATTGTGACGAATTCTGACTTGAAAGAGGGATTTTTAAAAATTCCTTTTTTCTTAATCCGAATTATAATTCCTTTAAAAATTCTCATTCCATGTAAAACATTCCCTGTTCCAAGTGAAATTATATTTCTTGAATTTTTCTATGATCAGAAGTAAATTCCCGGTTTTTAAATTAAATTCCCGGTCATTTCCCGGAAAATAAAATTCCAGGTCATTTCCCGGTTTCCCGGTCAAGTCGCCACCCTGATTTTCAACAACTGAATTTTCAGTTTTCTTCAGTTTTTAAATGTTGAAAACTAAAGAAAAATTAAAATTGAATTTTCAACAGTTAAATTTTGAACATACATTAAATTGTTTTTAATTGAAAAAAAAACTGAATATGAAAGAAAATTGAATTTCCAATTGTCAAAAATCGATAATTGCATTTTCAACAAATGAAAATTCAATTGCTGAAAATAGAAGAAAATTGATAACTAAACGATCAACAGTAGAAAATTCAACTGCTGAAAATTGCATTATTAACTGTTGAAAATTGAAGAAAATTGATAATTGAATTTTCAACGACTGAATTCTCAGTTTTCTTCAATTTAAAATAATTAAATTTTTCAATTTTTAAAATTGAAGGAAATTGAATTTTCCCCTGTTGAAATTTGAAGAAAAATTATAAAAGAATTTTCAACAGTTAAATTTTTAACAGTTGAAATTTCAATCTTCAATTTTCAACGTTTGAAAATTTAATTGTTTTAAATTGTAGAAAATTGATTATTGCATTTTCAACTGTTGAAAATTGAAGAAAATTGATAATTGAATTTTCAACAACTGAATTCTCAGTTTTCCTCAATTTAAAACAATTTAATTTTTTTTATTTTTGAAAATTAAATAAAATTGAATTTTCAACTGTAGAAAATTGAAGAAAATTGATAATTGAATTTTCAGTTTTCTTCAATTGAAAACAATTAAATTTTTTAATTTTCAAAATTGGAGAAAATTGAAGTTTCACCTGGTGAAAATCAACAACTGAATTTTTAGTTTTCTTAAACACGAAACAATTTAATTTTTCAAATTTTTTAAATTGAAGGAAATAGAATTTTCACCTGTTGAAAATTTAAGAAAAATTATAATACAATTTTCAGCAGTTGAAATTTCAATTTACAACATGAAAATTCAATTGTTTTAAATTGAAGAAAATTAATAACTGAATCTTCAACAATAGAAAATTCAACTGTTGAAAATTAAATTATTGATTGTTGAAAAATGAAGAAAACTGATGATTGAATTTTCAGTCTTTTTTAATTTAAAACGATTAAACTTTTTAATTTTGAAAAATGGAGAAAATTGAATTTTCAACTGTTGAAAATTGAAGAAAAATTATAATAGAATTTTCAGCAGTTGAATTTTGAACAGTTAAAATTTCAATTTTCTTCAATTTCCAGTAGTCGTAAATTTAATTGTTTTAAATTAGAGAAAACTGAAAATAAAATAAAATTGAATTTCCAATTGTTGAACATTGAAGAAAATTTATTACTGAATTTTCAACAGATGAAAATTCAATTGCTGAAAATAAAAGAAATTCCATTTCCTTCAATTTAAAAAATTAAATTGTTTTATGTTCAAGAAAACTAAAAATTCAGTTGTTGATTTTCACAAGGTGAAACTTCAATTATCAATTTTCTTCAATTTTCAACATTTGAAAATTCAATTTTCTTCAATTTTCAAAATTAAAATATTTATTTGCCTTAAATTGAACAAAACCGAGAATTTAATTCAATTTTTTTCAATCTTCAACAGTTAATAATTAAATGGTCAATTCTCTTTAATTTTCAACAGTTCAGTTTTCTACTGTTGAAGATTCAGTTATCAATTTTCTTCAATTTTTAACAAGTAATTTTCATCTTCTGTAAATGTAATAATCAATTTGCAACAATTGGAAATTCAGTTTTCTTTTTTTTCAGTTTTCTTCAATTTAAAACAATTGAATTTTCAAATATTGAAAATTGAAGAAAATTGAAGTTTCAGCTGTTAAAAATTCAACTGCTGAAAATTCTATTATAATTTTTCTTCAATTTTCAACAGCTGAAAATTCAACTTTCAATTTTCTTCAGTTTTTAACATTTGAAAATTCAATTTAAAAAAGTTAAAATTTTAAATTTTAAAAACTTAAATTCAAAGTTTAAAATTAAATTTTAAAAAGTTTTAAATTGAAGAAAACTGAAAATTCAATGATCAATTTTCTTCAATTTTCAACAAATGAAAATTCAATTTCCTTCAATTTTAAAAATTAAAAAAGGTAATTTTTTTAAATTGGAGAAAACTGAGAATTCAGTCGTTGAAAATTCAAGTATCAATTTTCTTCTATTTTCAGCAATTGAATTTTCATCAGTTGAAAATGAAATAACCAGTTTTCTTCAACTTAAAACAATTGAATTTACAAATGTTGAAAGTTGAAGAAAATTGAAATTTCAACTGTTAATAATTCAACTGCTGAAAATTCTATTATAATTTTTCTTCAATTTTCAACAGGTGAAAATTCAATTTTCTCAAATTTTCAAAATTAAAAAGTTTAATCGTTTTAAATTAAAAAACACTGAAAATTCAATCATCAGTTTTCTTCAATTTTCAACAGTTAATAATTTAATTTTCAATTTTCAACAGTTGAATTTTCTACTGTTGAAGATTCAGTTATTAATTTTCTTCTATTTTTAACAATTGAATTTTCAACTGTTGAAACTGTAATTTTCAATTTTCAACAATTGGAAACTCAATTTTCATTTTTATTTTCATTTGAAATTTTCAACAATTGGAAACTCAATTTTCAATTTTATTTTCATTTTCAGTTTTCTTCAATTTAAAACAATTGAATTTTCAAATATTGTAAATTGAAGAAAATTGAAACTTGAAATTTCATTTGTTAAAAATACATTTCAATACATTTCAATTTTCAATTTTCAAGATTTGAAAATTCGGTTGTTTTTAATTGAAGAAAACTGAAAATGAAAGTAAATTGAATTTCTAAATGTTGAAAATTGAAGAAAAATTATAATAGAATTTTCAGCAGTTGAATTTTGAACAGTTAAAATTTCAATTTTCTTCAATTTCCAATACTCGTAAATTTCATTGTTTTAAATTAAAGAAAACTGAAAATAAAATAAAATTGAATTTTCAATTGTTGAACATTCAAGAAAATTTATTACTGAATTTTCAACAGATGAAAATTCAATTGCTGAAAATAGAAGAAATTCCATTTCCTTCAATTTAAAAAATTTAATTGTTTTATGCTCAAGAAAATTAAAAATTCAGTTGTTGATTTTCACAAGGTGAAACTTCAATTTTCAACATTAAAAAATTGAATAGTTTTAAATTGAAGAAAACTGAAAATTCAATTATCAATTTTCTTCAATTTTCAAAATTAAAATATTTATTTGCCTTAAATTGAAGAAAACCGAGAATTTAATTCAATTTTCTTCAGTCTTCAACAGTTAATAATTAAATTGTCAATTCTCTTTAATTTTCAACAGTTCAGTTTTCTACTGTTGAAGATTCAGTTATCAATTTTCTTCAATTTTTAACAAGTAATTTTCATTTGTTGAAAATGCAATAATCAATTTGCAACAATTGGAAATTCCGTTTTCTTTTTTTTTCTTCAATTTAAAACAATTGAATTTTCAAATATTGAAAATTGAAGAAAATTGAAAATTGAAGTTTCAGCTGTTAAAAATTCAACTGCTGAAAATACTATTATAATTTTTCTTCAATTTTGAACAGCTGAAAATTCAACTTTCAATTTTCTTCAGTTTTCAACATTTGAAAATTCAATTTAAAAAAGTTTAAATTTAGAATTAAAAGTTTAAAATTAAATTTTAAAAAGTTTTAAATTGAAGAAAACTGAAAATTCAATGATCAATTTTCTTCAATTTTCAACAAATGAAAATTCAATTTTCTTCAATTTTCAAAATTAAAAAATGTAATTTTTTTAAATTGGAGAAAACTGAGAATTCAGTCGTTGAAAATTCAAGTATCAATTTTCTTCTATTTTGACCAATTGAATTTTCATCAGTTGAAAATGAAATAACCAGTTTTCTTCAACTTAAAACAATTGAATTTACAAATGTTGAAAGTTGAAGAAAATTGAAATTTCAACTGTTAATAATTCAACTGCTGAAAATTCTATTATAATTTTTCTTCAATTTTCAACAGGTGAAAATTCAATTTTCTCAAATTTTTAAAATTAAAAAGTTTAATCGTTTTAAATTAAAAAACACTGAAAATTCAATCATCAGTTTTCTTCAATTTTCAATAGTTAATAATTTAATTTTCAAGTTTCAACAGTTGAATTTTCTACTGTTGAAGATTCAGTTATTAATTTTCTTCTATTTTTAACAATTGAATTTTCAACTGTTGAAACTGTAATTTTCAATTTTCAACAATTGGAAACTCAATTTTCATTTTTATTTTCATTTGAAATTTTCAACAATTGGAAACTCAATTTTCAATTTTATTTTCATTTTCAGTTTTCTTCAATTTAAGACAATTGAATTTTCAAATATTGTAAATTGAAGAAAATTGAAACTTGAAATTTCATTTGTTAAAAATACATTTCAATTTTCTTCAATTTTCAAGATTTGAAAATTCGGTTGTTTTTAATTGAAGAAAACTGAAAATGAAGGTAAATTGAAAATTGAATTTCCAATGTTTGAAAATTGATTATTGCATTTCCAACAGATGAAAATTCAATTGCTGAAAATTGAATTAGAAACGTGAAAACAAAAAAACAGAATAAACGTGAAATCCGTGTACAGACTTCGTTAAATTTATATTTTTATATTTTTACTTTATAATTCCAATAATAAGTTACCCTTTCGTCGTAATCAAGACCAAGTTGCCGGTACATAACAGGCAAAGTCAAGGCATCAGGTCGAGACAAAACTCGAAGAGAAATGTTGACCATCTGCAAATCTTTAGATCCCGTGGGAGAGGAAATTTTCCTGGGTCGACTTCTAATGTCGTAGATGATTGGGTACTGGAACCAGGGCATGCGGAAATGCAATCCTTCGGTGAAAATGTCCTTCTGAACTCCCTTCAGACGCGAGAAAATTATCGCTCGGTGACCTCCTTCAACTGTGAAAAAATCGCAACTTTTTACTTTTCAAGATGCTTCGAATTTCGAAATATTTTGCCCAATTCAGGGATCATAGCGCAAAAAAGCTGGAAAAGGGGAAATAGATTTTTTTCAGAAAAAGGTGAAAGATTAAACAGCAATTTTCACATGTGGACTAGAAGAAACAATCTTTTTTATAGAAAATTTATGTTCTGGCTAGAAAATTCATCTTTTTGGTTGAAGATTTATTTCTTTGATTAAAAATTTAACAACAAATTAGTTAATTTTTCAAACAGAAATGTTATAGTAATATTTTCAGTTTAAAAAAATTTCAACAGAAAAAAACAACATTTTTTCAACAAATTATTTTCAATTTTCATCGAAAGAAATGAATTTTTAACAAACAAACAAAATAATTTTTAACAAAATCGGTAAATTTTCAATCATTTTCCAACAAGAAGAATAATATTCTACCTAAAAAAATGAATTTTCACAATCAAATGCATGAATTTTCAACCATGTGCAAAGTTGAATTTTCAACAAAAAGACAATTTTTTTAACAGAAATAGAGTAGTTTAATTTTCAGTTTGAAAATATAATTTTAAACTAAAAAGAAACAGAGTTTCAACAAAATAATTAAATTTTCGATAAAAAAAAGTGTATTTTTAACCAAAAAGATGAATTTTTAAACAAGAAGAATTATTTTCTACCAAAAAGACAAATTTTCAACTAAAAAAAATTAGCTTAAAAAAATTTTTTTTTCAACGTAAAATGCAATAGTTGATATTTCAACAAATTAGTTTTAAATTTTCAATTATGGAAATGATTTTTAAACTAAAATGATGAATTTTCAACCAAAAAACTCAATTTTTAACCAAATAGTTGAAATTTGAAACTATGAGACAAATGTTGTACCCAAAAAAATACAAATTTTCAATAAAATACATGAATTTTCAACTAAAAAAGATAAATTATCGACCAAAAAAAGAATAGTTAAATTATCAGTTACAAAAAGCAATTTTTAACAAAAAAAATCAACAATATAGTTGAATTTTCACCTAAAGAAATTAATTTTATACAAAAATAGTTGAATTTTAATCCAAAATCATGAATTTTCAACGAAGAAGATTAATTTTCTACCAAAAATTTAACCAAAACTTCAATATTTAACCAAATAGTTGAATTTTCAATCAATAAGATAAATTTTGTAACAATAAAAGACAAATTTTCAATACAATACATGATTTTTAAACTAAAAACGATAAATTTTCTACCAGAAATAGAATAGTTAAATTTTCGGTTAGAAAAATAAATTTTCATTAAAAAAAAGACGAATTGTCAACAAATTTTTTCAAATAAAAAAAGAGAATTTTTTAACCAAAAATTTAATAATTGAAAAGATTCGTTTTCAAGAAGTTGAAAAGATTAATTTTCGACCGAAGAAAAAAATATTTTGCAACAAAATATTTCAATTTTCAACGAAGGAAATGAATTTTTAACTAAAAAGACACATTTTTAATCAAATACATGATTTTTCAAATAAAGCAGATCAATTTTAACCAAAAATTAAGTAGATAATTTTTCAGTGAAGATTAATTTAAAAAAAAAAAATTTCAACAAAATATTTCAATTTTCAACGAAAGAGATTTGAATTTTCAACTAAAAAAGACAAATTTTCAATAAAATACATGATTTTTCAACTAAAAAAGATAAATTTTCTGCCAAAAAGATAAATTTTCTGCCAAAAAGAAAATTTTAAACTGAAAAAGATAAAATTTCTACCAGAAGAAGAGTAGTTAAATTTTCAGTTAGAAAAATAAACTTTAAACTAAAAAA
>CAKNYM010040190.1:26095-36831 GCA_932195095.1 Andricus curvator
TTTTTTAGTTGAAAATTCATTTCTTTCGTTGATAATTAACATATTTTTTTGAAATTTTTTTTTGTTAAAAATTTTATCTACTTAATTTTTGGTTAAAATTGATCAGTTTTTTTTTGAAAAAATAACAAATTTGTTGAAAATTCGTCTTTTTTAGTAAAAAATACATATTTAAAAAAATTAATTTGTCTGGTTGAAAAATATTTTTTTTTTAGTGTAAAATTCATTTTTCTAACTAAAAATTTAACTATTCTATTTTTAGTAGAAAATTTATCTTTTTTAGTTGAAAAATCATGTATTTTATTGAAAATTCGTCTTTTTCAGTTCAAAATTCATTGCTTTCGTTGATAATTAACAGATTTTGTTGAAATTTTCTTTTTGTTAAAAATTTTATCTACTTAATTTTTGGGTAAAATTGATCATTTTTATTTTAAAGAATAACAAATTTGTTGAAAATTCGTCTTTTTAGAAAAAAAATATATTATTTAAAATTAATTTTTCTGGTTGAAATTTTTTTTTTTTTTAGTTAAAATTTTTTTTTCTTACTGAAAATATAACTATTCTATTTTTAGTAGAAAATGGATCATTTTTAGTTTTTTTTTTTGTTGAAAATTTATTTTTCTAACTGAAAATTTAACTGTTCTACTTTTGGTCGAAAATTAATCTTTTTAACTGGAAAATTAACTATTTAATTTTTTGTTAAAATTGATCTTTTTTCATATGAAAAAATCACAAATTTGTTCGAAATTCGTCTTTTTTAGTAGAAACTAATTGTTTTTTGTAAATTAATTTCTCTAGTTGAAAAATTGTATTTTTTTTAGTTTAAAGTTTATTTTTCTAACTGAAAATGTAACTACTCTGTTTTTGGTAGAAAATTATCTATTTTAGTTTAAAATTTTTGTTTTTGGTAGAAAATTTATCTTTTTTTTTTAAAAATCATGTATTTTATTAAAAATTTGTCTTTTTTAGTTAAAAATTCATTTCTTTCGTTGAAAATTGAAATATTTGGTTGAAAAATATTTTTTTTTTCGAAATTAATCTTTTTAATTGAATAATACTAATTGAAAATTTTTTTTCAAACTGTAAATTTAACAATTCCATTTTTGATTAAAAGCCTACCTTTTTTAGTTAAAAATTCAAATATTTTGTTGAAAATTAATTTTTGTGTTTGAACATTGAATTTATTAACTGAAAATTTAATTCTTTTATTTTCGTTTGTTTTGTAGTTGAAAATTCGTCTTTTTAGTGAAAAATTATTCTTTGTTTTTAAAAATTCATCTTTTTGGTTGAAATTTTTTTTTTTTTTTTTTTTGCATTGAAAATTTATTTTTCAACTGAAAATGTAGCTATTCCATTTTTTGTTGGAAATTTATCCTTTTTATTTAAAAATTCAACTACAAGGTTGAAAATTAAACTACTTTGTTTATTTTTTTTTTTTTTAAATTGAAAAATTAATTTTTTTAACTGAAAATTTAACTATTCCATTTTTTGTTGAAATTTTCTTTAGTGGAAAATTCACCTTTTTTGGTAGAAAATTAATCCTCTTGATTGAAAATTTATCTTTTCTAGACGAAAATTATTCTTCTTTGAAAATTAATTTATTTTGGTTGCAAATTAAATTTCTTGACTGAAAATATAAGTATTCCATCTTAATTTTTTTTAAATTGAAAATTCGTCTTTTTGGTAAAAAATTATTCTTTGCTTTTGAAAATTTATCTGCTTGGTGGAAAATTCTGTTTTTGTTTCGTTTAAAATTTATTTTATAACTGAAAATGTAAATTTTTTCTTACAAGCCTGAATGACTTACACTTTTACTCTATCTTATAAATAAACTATGATCTTTTCTCATTAATTTGTATAAAAAAAATTAAGTTTTAATTTACCGAATTTGAATTTCGCGGAACTTTGACTGGAACAGCCAGCGCTACCTAGCGGCTGGTCGGCTGTACCAAACTTGAGTCGGATTTCAAAAATGTTTTATATTTCTGTTTATTGTTAATTTGATTCATTGTTATATAATATTTCTTTGCAAACAATATTTATGATTATATAATAATTTATTATATCATGTTTTACTCGTTATTAGCATAAACTTTGTTTAAATTGTCAGAGGGAAGAATAGATAGAGAAACTGATTTTGAATTTTCGCGCGACTCCTCATTTGAGAAATGTACACTGTGAGCAAACATTTCTGTTGTTGTGATGTAACTTTGAGGTAACGTTAGAAAAATCTAAAAATTAGATATAAACCATGAATGTTTGTGTTTTGTGTTATCCTATGCAACATTGCAATAATAATTGTTTTATTTTAAAAATATTTTTATAAAAGAGAGTGAAACTAAAGATAACAAAAATGCGAAAGCATCTTTTGTGAATTGACATAACCTAGCTTTTGTAATTTGATGCATCATTTTTGTGTGAATTCCTTGTGGAATTAATTAATCAATTGGTAAATAATTATGAACTGAGTGAAAATGAACAATATTTCTGAAAAGATGTCTGAGATAGTTACGAAAAAAATTGGGATCGATTTCAGATTTGAATTGACGTTTGAAGTTCAAAACGAAAACGAGAAAGTCATTCTGGAGGTAAGTTTTATTTACAATTGGTCATTTTAAATCTTTGTTTTACAGTATTTTATTAGGAAAGACTGTAATATTCTAGAACAATAATTTTTTAGTATTTTTTAGAAAACGTCACTATTTTGTAACAAGAATGTAACAGTGTGCTAGACTTGTTACGAAATTTTATAATTTTGTAGTACTATTCATCAAAACTTTTGTAACAAAAATGGAACAGTGTTCTAGAATTGTTACAGTACTTTCTAATTTTGAAATAATTTTTAGCAACACTTTTGTGACAAGAATGTAACAGTGTTATAGAATTGTTACGGTACATTATAATTTTGTAGTATTTGGTCTCAAAAATTTGGTAACAAGAATGTAACAGTGTTCTAGAATTGTTACCGAACTTTCTAATTTTGTAGTATTTTTCAGCAAAACTTTTTTATCAAGAACGTAACAATGTTCTAGAATTGTTACGGAACTCTATAATTTTGTAGTCTTTTTTTAGAAAACTTAATTGTTTGTAACAAGAATGTAGCAGTGTGCTAGACTTGTTACGAAACTTTATAATTCTTTTGTAGAATTTTTTATGAAAAATTTTGTAACAAGAACGGAACAGTGTTCTAGAATTGTTACAGTATTTCTAATTTTGTACTATTTTTTACCAAAACTTTTTAAATAAGAATTTAACAGTGTTCTAGAATTGTTACAGAACTTTATAATTTTGTAGAATTTTTAACAAGAATGTAACAGTGTTCTAGAATTGTTACGGAACTCCATAATTTTGTAGTATTTTTTAGGAAACCTAATTGTTTTGTAACAATAATGTAACAGAGTTCTAGAATTGTTACTAAACTTTATAATTCTGTAGTATTTTCTAGCAAAACTTTTGTAACAAGATTGAAACAGTGTTATAGAATTGTTAAAGTACTTTATAATTTCGTAGTATTTTTTAGCAAAACTTTTGTAACAAGAATGTAACAGTGTTCTTGAATTGTTACGGAACTTTATAATTTTGTAGTATTTTTCAGCAAATTTAAATATTTTGTAACAAGAATGTGAAAGCGTTCTAGACTTGTGACGGAACTTTATAATTTTGAAGTATCTTTTAGCAAACTTAATTGTTTTGTAACAATAATGTAACAGTGTTCTAGACTTGTTACGGAACTTTATAGATTTGTAGTATTTGTTATCAAAACTTTAGTAACAACAAGGGAACAGTGTTCTAGAATTGTTACAGTACTTTATAATTTTGTACTATTTTTTAGCAAAAGTTTTTTAACAAGAATGTAACAGTGTTCTAGAATTGTTACAGAACTCTATAATTTTGTAGTATTTTTTATGAAAACTTTTGTAACAAGAATGTAACAGTGTTCCAGAATTATTACAGAACTTTAAAATTTTGTAGTATTGGTTATCAAAACTTTTGTAACATGAATGTAACAGTGTTCTAGAATTGTTACAGAACTTTATAATTTTTTAGAATTTTTCAGCAAACTTTTTAAACAAGAATGTAACAGTGTTCTAGACTTGTTACGGAACTCTATAATTTTGTAGTATCTTTCAGCAAACTTAATTGTTTTGTAACCAGAATGTAAGAGTGTTCTAGACTTGTTACGGAACTTTATAGTTTTGTAGTATTTGTTATCAAAACCTTTGTAACAATAAGGGAACAATGTTCTAGAATTGTTACAGTACTTTCTAATTTTGTACTATTTTTTAGCAAAACTTTTTTAACAAGAATGTAACAGTGTTCTAGAATTGTTACAGAACTCTATAATTTTGTAGTATTTTTTATGAAAACTTTTGTAACAAGAATGTAACAGTGTTCCAGAATTATTACAGAACTTTATAATTTTGTAGTATTTTTTAGAAAAACTTTTGTAACAAGAATGTAACAGTGTTCTTGAATCTTTAGGGAACTTTATGATTCTGTAGTATTTTTCAGCAAGCCTAACTGTTTTGTAACAAGAATGTGAAAGTGTTCTAGACTTGTGACGAAACTTTATAATTTTGTAGTATTTTTCAGCAAACTTAAATATTTTGTAACAAGAATGTAAAAGCATTCTAGACTTGTGACGGAACTTTATAATTTTGAAGTATCTTTTAGCAAACTTAATTGTTTCATAACAAGAATATAACAGTGTTCTAGACTTGTTACGGAACTTTATAGTTTTGTAGAATTTGTTATCAAAACTTTTGTAACAAGGACGAAACAGTGTTCTAGAATTGTTACAGTAATTTATAATTTTGTTATACTTTTTAGCAAAACTTTTGTGACAAGAATGTAACAGTGTTTCGGAATTGTTACAGATCTTTATAATTTTCTAGTATTTTCTAGCAAAACTTTTGTACTAAGATTGTAACAGTGTTATAAAATTGTTACGGTACTTTATAATTTTGTAGTATTTGTTCTAAAAAATTTGGTAACAAGAATGTAACAGTGTTCTAGAATTGTTATGGAACTCTATAATTTTGTAGTATTTTTTAGGAAACTTAATTGTTTGTAACAAGAATGTAACAGAGTTCTAGACTTGTTACGGAACCTTATAATTAGGTAGTATTGGTTATCAAAACTTTTGTAACAATAATGTAACAGTGTTCCAGAATTATTACAGAACTTTATAATTTTGTAGAATCTTTTAGCAAAACTTTTTAAATAAGAATGTAACAGTGTTCTAGAATTGACACGGAACTCTATAATTTTGTGGTATATTTCAGCAAACCTAATTGTTTTGTAACAAGAATCTAACAGTGTTCTAGACTTGTTACGGAACTTTATAATTTTTTAGTATCGTTTAGCAAACTTAATTGTTTCGTAACAAGAATCTAACAGTGTTTTAGACTTGTTACGGAACTTTATAGTTTTGTACTATTTTTTAGCAAAACTTTTTTAACAAGAATGTAATAGTGTTCTAGAATTGATACGGAACTCTATAATTTTGTAGAATTTTTTAGCAAACCTAATTGTTTTGTAACAAGAACTTAACAGTGTTCTAGAATTGTTACAGAACTTTTATGAAAAACCGTGTTAGGAATATTTTTATTAGTCTAAGCCGAGAGGAAAACAACACTGGCATCTGATCAAATTGATTCTTTGTTGAAAATTTTACTATTTCGTTGAAAATATATTTATTTTGGTTGAAAATTCATTTTTTACTGACATTTTAACAGCTCTATTATTGGCACAAAATTTCTTTCTTTAATTAAATATTCGTTTTTTTTGCAGTTTCAAAATATATTTTTTTAACTGAAAATTTAACTATTTCATTTTTGGTAGACATTTTTTTCCCCCAGTTGAAAATTCATGTATTTTGATAAAAACTTGTCTTTTTTGGCACAATATTTATCCTATGGGTTGAAAATTCAACTATTTGGTTAAAAATTGTTGTTTTTTTTTTGGTTGAATATTCATAATTTATTTCTTTTGTTGAGAATTTAACTATATTGTCGAAAATTCGTTTTTTGTTGTTAAAAATCTATTTTTTTTAAATGGATATGTAACTATTCCTTTTTTAGTTGAAAATTCAACTACTCGGTTGAGAGATGAACCTATTTGTTAAAAATTAATTTATCTAGTTGCAGATTTTTTTTAGTTGAAAATGTTTTGTTTAATAATTTCACTATTTTATTGAAAATACTTTTTTCGAGTAACGAGTTTACTTTTTATTAATCAATTAATTTAATGAATTATTTGGTTTCAACAATTTTGTGAAAAAGTAATTGTTTTCTTTGAAAATTCAACTGATTTGTTGAAAATTTACCTGCGTAATTTACAACGTATTGGAATCCTGAGTACGTAGCCACCACCCACTTTCCACTACACCCCTTTTCTTTCTTGTCACACGATTGTTATAACCCACGCATCCAGCACACACTTCCTGCCTTACCGCGTACTGGAACTCTCTAGCGCACCGTGGGTGTTTACTTTACACTGCACCCCTTCTTTTTCTTGTCACACGATTGTTATAACCCACGCATTCAGCACCCACTTCTAATCTCCGAACGTACGGAATCCTCAACACGTAGCCACCACCCATTTTCCACTACGCCCCTTTTCTTCCTTGACACACGATTGTTATAACCCACGCATCCAGCACACACTTCCTGCCTCATCGCGTACTAGAATTCAGTAGCGAGTCTAGCGCACCGCGGGCGCCCACTTCCTATAACCCTACGTACTGGAACCCTCCGCATGTAGTTCCTTTCTTGCCACAGGAAAGTTACCACCCGGACATCCAGCACTTAATGCCTCACCGCGTACTGGAACTCTCTAGCAAACCATGGGCATCTACTTTACACTACATCTGTTCTCTTTCTTGTCACATGATTGTTATAACCCACGCATCCAGCACCCACTTTCACCTCACCGCGTATTGGAACTCTCAAGCGCACCGTGGGCATCTACTTTACACTACACCCCTTCTCTTTCTTGCCACATGATTGTTATAACCCACGCATCCAGCACACACTTCCTGCCTCATCGCGTAATGGAACTCTCCAGCGCACCATGGGCACCCACTTCCCACCACCTTACGTACTGGAACCCTCAGCACGCAGCCACCATCCACTTCCCACCTCTCCCCTTTCCTTCCTTGTCACACGACTGTTATAACCCACGCATCCAGCACACACTTCATGCCTCACCGCGTACTGGAACTCTCTAGCGCACCCTGGGCATCTACTTTCCACTACACTTCTTCTCTTTCTTGTCACACGATTGTTATAACCCACGCAGCCACCGCCTACTTCCCACCTCACCCCTTTCCTTTCCTGCCACACAAAAGTTACTTGAACTGGGAGTAAAAAAATAAATAAAATTACTTTCAGCTGAAGAGTGGCATTGCAGTGATTTGCGGAAGGGATGAAATGCTGATTGGGAAAAAGTACGAGTTTCTGCCAGGATCAAAAGTCAGCGTCTTTACCTGGAGGGTCTACGAAGTAGAATTAACGAGCAATTCAAATTTTGAATATTTCCTGAAAGAAACTTTTAAGACATTTTTCCGACAAATGAAAAAAATAGATTTAAACAAGAAAGGTCCCATAACAATGATTGTTGCTCCCAGCAAGGCAAAAACTTATGATTTTTTTAAAGAACTTATAAATTCCGTAGTCGGGAAAGACAGAAGGGATGCAACAATTATGACAATTGATTTGGATGTGAGACTTAATTTATATTTGATGTCGGGATCAGTCACAACCGGAATTTTGAATGATTCAGAGGACACTGGTCAAATATTTAAAAAATTCCGCGCTTATCACTATGGGCACAATTCTCCTGATTGCAATCCGGAATTGTACAAATTAATTGTCAGCAAATTGTCACAAATATTGGATAATCGATTGAAAGCTGACAAAAATGTTTATTCTTCTGGGGCAATTATTAATACTTGTCCATGGAATATGGAAAGTGATTTCGAATTTTATAGAAATGCTGTTCTGGTCTTTAATGTAGATCAGATTTTTGTCCTGGACGATCAGAAATTATATGATGAATTAAGATCTACTGTACCGGATAATGTAGAGGTAATAAATTAAAATAATTTGATTTCATGATGAAAATTCGGAAATTTTTTTCATTTGTAAATGATTTTTTAATTTTAGGAGATAAACATTTAAAAACATGTTAAACATTTAACATTTTGCTATCACACTATAAGGGGCTGTCCATGAACCTAGCACAATTTTGGGTTAAAAGTTAATTTTTTTGGGTTGAGGAACAATTTTCTTTTAATTATTTAAAAAAAACATTTATTAAAACATAAATACTTCAAAATTAGGAATATTTAGAAATTAATATTAGTTTTATTTTAGAATTTTTTAAATAAAATTATAATTTTAATTGCAAACTTAAAAACAGCAGTTTTGATATGGAATGTGCCAAAAATAAAAGTTTTATTACTGTTACATGAAAGAATATGCTATTTGGCAATTTAAACAAAAAATTCACAGTTTGGCTATTTATCATCGAACAGGCCTACTTTTTTCAACGGAATAAACTAATGCTTTTTCGGTGACTGTTTGATATGAAACTTAGCAAATTTGGAAGAATTATTAATTATTTAAATAATTTTTATAAACAAATTCATAGTTTGTCTATTTTTCAACGGATAGGCTCAATTAAAAAAATTAACTAAGAATATCTTTGCGATGACTCTTTTCTATGGTGCTTTGCAAATTCCCAAGAGTTATTATCTAAACAATTCTTATAAACAAATTCATAGTTTGTCAATTTTTCAAGAAATAGGCTCAATTTGTTAAAAAAATTAATTAATTTTGGTTGAGGATTTATCTTTTTGGTTGATAATTTAAGTGTTTTTTCGAAAATTCAACTATTTTGTTAAAAAGTCACTTCTTTGGTAAAAGATTCAACTACTGAATTGAAAGTCGAATTACTTTGTTAAAAATTGATTTTTTTGGTTGAGTATTTATCTTTTTGGTTGAAAATTCAAGTGTTTTTTTTTTAATTCAGCTATTTTGTTCAAAAGTCACTTTTTTGGTAAAAAATTCAACTACTTGATTGAAAGTTGAATTACTTTGTTAAAAATTCATTTTTTTGGTGGAGGATTCATCGCTTTGGTTGAAAATTGAACTATTTTGTTAAAAAATTAGTTTAATTTTTAGTTGAAAATTAATTATTGTAACTGAAAATTTAACTAATACATTTCTGGTTAAAAATTAATTAGTTTAATTAATTAGTTAAGAATGCAAATAGGTAGTTGAAAATTCATATATTTTGTTGAAAATATTTTGTGCAGAAAATTAATCTTGTTTGTTGCAAATTCATTTTTTTCGCTGAGGATTCAACTATTTTGTTAAAAATTTCTCTTCCTTGGTTGAAAATTCTTTTTTTTTTCAATATTAATTTTTTAAACCGAAAATTCATGTATTTTGTGTAGAAAATTAATCTTGTTTGTTGAAAATTCATCTTTTTGGTTGTGGATTCAACTCTTTTGTCAAGTATCTAAATTAGGAATATTTAAAAATTAATATTAGTTTTATTTTAGAATTTTTGAAATAAAATTATAATTTTAATTGCAAACTTAAAAAAAACAGTAGTTTTGATATGGAATGGGCGAAAAATAAAAGTTTTATTACTGTTACTTGAAAGAAGATGCTATTTGGCAATTTAAAAAAAAAATTCACAGTGTGGCTATTTATCATTGAACAGGCCTAATTTTTTAACGGAATAAACTAATGCTTTTCCGGTGACTGTTTGATATGAAACTTAGCAAATTTGGAAATTTTTATAAACAAATTCAGAGTTTGTCTATTTTTCAACGAATAGGCTCAATTAAAAAAAATTAACTAAGAATATCTTTGCGATGACTCTTTTCTATGGTGCTTTGAAAATTCCCAAGAGTTATTATTTAAACAATTTTCATAAACAAATTCATAGTTTGTCTACTTTTCAACAAATAGGCTCAATTTGTTAAAAAAAAATTAATTAATTTTGGTTGAGGATTTATCTTTTTGGTTGAAAATTCAAGTATTTTTTTGAAAATTCAATTATTTTGTTAAAAAGTCACTTTTTGGTAAAAAATTCAACTACTTGATTGGAAGTTGAATTACTTTGTAAAAAAATCATTTTTTTGTTGAGAATTCACCTTTTGTTTGAAAATTCAATTATTTAGTTGAAAATGCGTCTTTTTGTTTAGAAAATTAATCTTGTTTGTTAAAAATTTATCTTTTTGGTTGAGGATTCAACTCTTTTGTCGAAAATTTGTCCTTTTTGTTATAAAATGAATCTTCTTCGTTGAAAAATCATCCCTTTTTGTTAAAAATGCAACTGCTTGTTTTTAATTTTTTTTTTTTTTTTTTTTTGAAAATTCAACTATTGGATCAAAAAGTCATCTTTTTTTGTTCAGAACTTATCTGTTTTGGTTAAAAATTCTACCATTTGGTTGAAGATTTAATTATTTTGTTGGAAATTTAACTTTTTATTAAAAATTGATCTTCTTTGGTCGAAAATTCAACTGTTTTGTTGAAAATTCAAGTATTTTATTGAAAATTTGTCTTTTTGGTATAAAACTAATCTGTTTTGGTTGAGGATTAAACTATTTTGTTTAAAAATTCGTCTTTTCTGGATGAATTCAAATTTTTTACTTCAAATTAAAATATTTTTTTAGTTGAAATATCAATTTTTACATTTTTTGCTGAAAATTCATAATTTAA
>CAKNYM010040190.1:36841-51845 GCA_932195095.1 Andricus curvator
ATCTGGTTTATTAGAGAATTCAACTATTTCGGTGAAAATTCGTATTTCTTAGAATATCTCAACTGTTTTTAATTAAACATTTTTTTTGGTGGAAAACTAACTTTTTTGTATCGAAAAAGAATAGATCAAATTCGAAATTTCAGGTTTGACATCTAACTTTTTTTAAAAAATTGTGCATTTAACTCAGTCCAAAAAACGTGTTTTTGCCCAATTTCAAAAACTTATAAATTAAGAAAAAATTGTCAATTTTTCGTTTACTATTTACTAGCAAAAATTGTCGATGCAAAAAATTTGTCATAATTTTCTATAACCAATGTACATTTTTAAAAATTTTCAAATCCGAAAAAACGAGCAGAAGATTTTGTCAGATCGGAAAAAAATTTAAACAAATTTAATATACATATGCACTATTTGGGTATTTGTCGACGAAAAAGTTTTTTTTTCAATCTCAGTCCTTTCAGTTTAAGTTTTTAAGAATTTTTCTGTCGACAGATGCCCCAATAATGCATTTGTTTATTGAATTTGTTTTAAAAAATCATAAAATTGTTCAAAAAATTATGAATTTTACTGAAATTATCATGAAGTTCCTAATTTAAAAAGTTGACATAGAAAAAAACGAATTTTTCTGTCGACAAATGCCTGATTAATTCATTTGTTTATTAAATTTGTTAAGAAAAATCATAAAATTTATCAACTAATTATGAATGTTGCTGAAACTGTCATGAAGTTCCCAACTGAGATGACTGGCATTGAAAAAAAACGAATTTTTCTGCCGACAAATGCCCGAATAATGCATTTGTTTATTAAATTTGTTTTAAAAAAAATCATAAGGTTAATCAAAAAATAATGAATTTTGCTAAAATTATCATTAAATTCCTAATTAAAAAAATTGACATGGAAAAAAACTAATTTTTCTGTCGACAAATGCCTGATTAATGCATTTGTTTATTAAATTTTTTTATAATATAAACAATTATAATCTTAGGGCAAATTTTTTTTATTATAATATTGTTTCTATTCAAATTTCTTGCAATATAACTTGAAAAAAAACGTAAATTATGGATAATCGTAGAAAACATTCTTTCAACAAATAATTTATCTATACAAATTTTTTTTGTTTATTTTATAATATTGGGTCATCTTGGACTAATGTTACGCTATGAAACTTAGGCGATTTAAACAATTTCCCTGTTATTGACGAGCACCAGGAACGTCAAATAGAAAAATGGCCATTTTTTTCGTCAGATTTATTTGACAACTCTCTTAGAAATCTTGTCAACTTTTCAAAAAAAATTTTGTTCGTCCAAATCGGTCAATATTTGTGGGCTGTACGTTATTTTGAAACAAAAAAGTCATTTTTTCCCACTGTGCGTGGTGATGACAGGCGATGGATCAGACTGTACTACGATCTCGTCCTGAAACAGGTATGAGGACGAGTCGTGGATTGACCCCAACTTTGGCATGTAGCGGTACTGCGCTTGCGCTAGCTATGCATAGGAGGAAGACGACGCGAATTATTGTTGCCATGGTAACCGGTTGTCGCGTCGTGTTCCTCGCGTGTTGTAGCGCAAGCGCAGTGCGTCTACATGCCAGAGTTGGGGTCGATCCACGACTCGTCCTCATACCTGTTTCAGGACGAGATCGTTGATGCATCGAAGCATTTATTGTATAAACAAATATATATCATAATTAATACATACATTTTTACAAAAACATTCTAGAGTGAAATAGGCGTATACTTTTTTTAAATTACAGAGTTGCTACAGGTCAGGTAATTTTAGAAAGTCATGTTTAAAATTCATCATTGTGATTAAAAATTAATTTCTTTGGTTGAAAATTCGTTTTTTTTTAGTTGAAAATTAATTTTTTAAACTGACGATGTAACTGTTCCATTTTTGATTGAAAATCTACATTTTTAGATGAAAATTGATCAATTTTCCTGAAAACTCGTCTTTTTTGTTTAAAATTTACTTTTCTATCTGCAAATTGAACTATCATATTCTTGGTTTGTAAAATCTTTTTTAGTTGAAAATTTATATATTTTATTGAAACTGCATCTTTTTTGGTAGAAAATTCATCTTTTAGGTGTAAAATTGAATTATTTTGTTGAGAATTCATTTTTTTTGGTTGAACATTTATTTTTCTAACATTTTAACTATTTTAATTTTGGATGAGAATTGATCTTTGTGAAAATGCATGTACTTCGTTGAGAATGTGTCTTTTTCAGTAGAAAATTAATCTTTTGGGTTGAAAATTCAACTAACTAGTTGGTTAAAAATTCATATTTTTGATTGAAGATTCATAATTTTAGTTAAAAATAAATTTCTTTGGTTGAAAATGTATTTTTTTTGACTTGAAAACACAACTAAAAAGTGTTTAAAATATATTTAGAAACAAAATTTATTTTGCATTAATATTATTAATCTTGTAGGTGTATGGTTGGCTTTATACGTAGAAGAATTTAGAAATTGAGATATTGTAGCAACCTAAATAAGGCACTGTTTAATGCAAATAATATGTTTTCCATTACTTTCACTTATTTTATCATTTAAATTTAGCGCCCTTTCCAATTTGAAACGATGCATTTTCCCGCGAAATTTAAATAATGTAATTATTATTAATAAAGATAGAATATACGATTTTTTAAATCCAAATTCAAAATGATCATAAATGATCATTAAATTCTCAAAGCACATGAAGGTCGAGCATATTTTCGAGCATATTCCCATGCTCGCGAGAAAACCCGCCGGATACAATAGCCAGCCCGACGCTCGGAAACGCGTAAAATTATTGTCCGGTCGTCTCAAAGAAAATTTTCAAAATCGAAAAACCATTTTCCTGAAAACGTATAATTCTAGATAATAAGGAAGTGAAACTTTTTCCTCTTAGAATTTTTGTTGCGAAACGTTTATTTTTAATAATAAAAAAGAAATATTGAAAAAAAGTTTCTCCCTTATTTAATTAAGTTTTAAAACCTAAATCGTTCTAACTCGGCTAAATATTATTGAAATGAGTTCATATTTGTAGGACGTATTCAAAATACTGTATATCAAATCGTTGAAAATTTACTGAGATATTCAGCTTTGGAAAAAGTACTGACGTCCGCTCGCGCAGACTGAACTTCGAGAACGCTGCCTGACAGAGCAGTCTTCGAGACGCATTAGCTAACAGCGCGGGCAGACGTCGAGTACTTTTTCCAAATCTGTATATCTCAGTAAATTTTCTCATGATATGAGAATGGGACAAGACAAATTCTGTGAGGAAAAAGTTTCAGTTCCTTATTCTATAGAATTCTACATTTTCAAAAAATTGATTTTTTGATTTTGAAATTTTTTTTTCTTTGAGAAGATCGGATAATAATTTTACGGGGTTTCGAGCGTCGGGCTGGTTATTGCACCCGGCGGCTCAATTACCGTACAATCTTCAGAATTCTTTTTTGACAATGTAAGGAATCTTTTTGAATGTTTTGAAATATTTTTAAATATTCTCTTTAAATCAATTATTTCTCCGAGCATTTAAGCTCTTCAGAACACTACACTGGATCGCCCCAATTAACCAAGTCTCATTGGCATTTTCAGATAATAAACTTGCCCAAAAGTTGGGGTCTCTTCAGCGAGCAAAAATTGGAGATATCTGAAGCTCGTGACGTTAATTTGCATAATTTTTTCTACGCGCCGGCAGTTTTTAACGAAACTTACAACTTAGAAGTAAAATTCAAAGAAGTGAAGATTTACAAAATTATATTTCCTGCTTTGAAAAAGCCGTGCTTACTGACAGGATCAGTAAAATTGAACGAGAAAATGGTTGTTGTTGACGAAGTTGAACCAGGACCAAATTTGAAGCATTCTTTATTCACCATTTCGCGGAAGAAATACATAAAAGGGAAATTCATGGCCACTATTTCATTCAGTGATCTTGCGTGTGTGTAAGTAATAATTATTCAAGGAATTTTCGAATTAAAGATTCCTTTATTACCGGCATTTATCGATTGAGGGAGCCTTCATCGGTTCTAGTCTCTGCTAATTGAAAAAATGGAAGAGAAAGTTACCGATGTCGATACATGTCGGTAATGGTAATCTGTAATGGTGAAGATTATAATAATTTTTTTTTTCTAACGCTCTCTTTTTATTTCAGAACTGACGTTGATATGGAGAAAAAAAGCTTTAGATGCATTTCTCGTATGTCTTCACTAAAGGGAAGAATTTTATTTATGATGGACATTAAATATACTTCAGGGTTCAATTAATGATAGTAAGAAATTTCTATAAAATTTATCTTAAAAAAATGAAACGGCCTCGGATTCGTTCTAGTCGAATTGCAAACCTAAATTGTAAGTTCACTGTAATTGTACTGTAGTTGTAAATTCTTGTATAAAATGAAAACTACAATAAAACACTACAATGTACAAAAAAATACAAAAAAGTACAAAATTCGTCTCAATAATAGAAAAAAGTTGTACTTTCCTGTAATGTTGGTTGTAATTTATGGTATTTATTTGTAGATTCCTGTGAAAATAGTTTTAATTTCCTGCACTTTTTTGTAAACATTTTTCCACTAGGGTATAAATATTAGGGTACCTCATGAAAGCCTTTTTTAAAGAATTTATAACAAAAATATATTTATTATTATATTATTGCAAATAAAGTGTTCGGTCAAAGTAACCTGAGTGTTTTGACTCTATGCGACGATGTACGCATTCCTCATCCACCTTCCCCCATTTCCCACCTCGCCGTATACTGACACTCTCAGCACGCAGCCACCATTATCCACATCCCACCTCGCCGCGTACTGGAACATTCAGAACGTAGCCACCATACACTTCACACCTCGCTGTGTACTGAGACTCTCAGCACGCATCCAGCACCGACTTCCCGTCTCACCGCGTACTAGAACTCTCCAGCGTACCGTGCTCACCCACTTTCCACCTCGCTGCGTAATGGGACTCTCAGCACGCATCCACTACCCACTTCCCACCTAATTCCTACTTCACCGCATACTGAAACTCTCAGCACGGAGCCGCCGCTTACTTCCCACCTCACCGCTCACTGGCACCCTCAGCACGCAGCACCCACTTCCCACCTCACCGTGTACTAGAACTCTGCAGCGCACCGCAAACGCTCAATTTTCCCACTTCCGATTTTATGATAATGATGAGATCACGAGGTCAAATTCAGCCCTAAATTATTTTTTTTTTTAATTATGAATCTTTCAGGAAATATTATTCAACTCTCTGACAACAATTTCTACTATTTAAATAAAAATTTAAACAATTTCGGTTTTAAAATTAAAAATTATTTTTTCCAAAAAATTACAAAATTACAAGATCTTGTTGAGGTAAAGTCTGTGGTGCCTAGTTTTTTATATTTAGATATTAACATCATCAATGTATAGTTTTTGGAATTAAGGGGAAAAATAGTTTGTAAATATAATTTCCTGAGATTCTTAAGAAAATTCAAAAAGATTTTTGGCCATTTCAGATATGTTAAATCAAAATTTCATCAAAAAAGTTAATTTCTAACCCATAGTTGAGTTTTCAAAAAAAAAAAAAAGATGAATACTCAACAAAAAATGTAATTAATTTTATTTTCACGAAAAAGATTTTAATTTTAAATTAAAAATAGATGAATTGAACTAAAAAAGACAAATTTTCAAACAAAATAGTGGGATTTACAACCAAAAAAGTTTTTTCAGACAAAAAAGAAAAAAATTTCAACCAAATTATAATTTGAAGGAAAAAATAATTTTTCAAATAACTATTTACTTTTATAATTTTCATTTGTTTTTAAGTTTATATAAATATAATTTTCATAGGATTTTTGAAAAAATTCAAAAATACTGTTGAAGATTTCAGATATAGAAAAAATATGAAGAAACTTTTTGAGAAAGCTTTTTATTTTACAGGTTTTTACCAAATTTTCCAGGAACCTTAAGAAAATTATTTTATCATCTTGAAATCTTTCAAAATTTTATTTTGAAATATTTAAAAATCTACACATTGATTAAAATTTTTTGAAATATTTCCATTTTTTATTATTTTCGATTTTTTTGAAATTTCTTAATATCTTTCAAAATGATTCGAATTTTTCCTGAAATTATTTTAAGAATTTAAAAACTGAAAAAAATTTCCTTAAATACTTCCAGATTTTTTTTGAAAGTTTTGGAAATTTAAAATTTTCCAAGGAATCTAAATATTTCTTAAATTCACTTGATTTTTTAATCTTACCAAATTGAAACATTTTGATTAAAAATCTTCCACTCTTTTTCGAAATTTGAGGAAATCTTTTTCAATTTTCTCTTGAAGTTCATTAAAAAAAAAAATTACCATAAAAAATTTTCCCGTAAATCGTAAGAAAATTCTTTTTTAATCCTTTCGAGATTGTTGAACCTTCTAATATTTTTAAATTATTCAAATTGTTCGTGAATTTTTTTTTAAATTATGCAAAATTTAAAAAAATTGCCTTGAAATCTTGCAGATCCTTCTTTGACAATTTTAGAAATACTTAGAAATATTTTGAACTCTTTTTAAATATTCTCTTAAAATTAATTTTTCAAAATAAAAACTCATTTTAATTTTTCCTATGAACTAAAAAAGATAAATTTTCTACACGAAATATAATAGTTTAATTTTCATTTAGAAAAAAAGTTTCAAAGACAAAACGAATTTTCAAAAAAATAGCTGAATTTTCAACCAAAATGATAATTTTTCAATTGAAATGTTAAAAAAGACATGAATTTTCAACAAAATAGCTTAAGTTTCAACCAAATAGTTGAATTTTCAACCAAAGAGATAAATTTAAAAAAAAGAGCTTCCAACAAATTAGTTAAATTTTCAACCAAAGTGATGAATTTTTAATTAAACATTGAATTTTTAACTAGAACTTTCAATCAAAAAGATGAATTTTCAACCAAGAAGATTAATTTTCTATCAAAAAATATGAATTTTTAACAAAATACATGAAGTTTCAATTGAAAAAGATCAATTTTCAACATAAAATTGAATAGTTGAATTTCCAGATCAAAAATTTAATTTTTAACCAAAAAGGTAAATTTTGAAACCAAAAGATTAATTTTATAATAGAAAACGCAATTTTTTAAGCAAATACACGAATTTATAACTAAAAAGATACATTTTCAACCAAAAATAAAATATTTTAATTTTCAGTTGAAAAAAATTTCAAAAAATTAAAATAAATTAAAAAAAGTAGCTAAATTTTGAACGAAACTGATGAATTTTCAATTAAAATGTAAAAAAAATTAACCGATGAGTTTGTCTTTCAACGGAGTAGTTGAATTTTCAACCAAAAACATGAATTTTGAAACAAAAATTGATTTTTGAACTAAAATTATGAATCTTTAACTGAAATAGTTGAATTTTCAACCAAGCAGATAAATTTTCGACACAAAAAAAAGATTTTCCAACGAAATAGTTAAATTTTCAACCAAAGTGGTGAATTTTCAACCAAAAAGATGAATTTTCAAATAAAATGATGCAATATTTAACTGAAATAATAATGTATTCAGTTTAAAGAAAATAATTGAAAAAAACGAATTTTCAACCAAAGAGATGAATTTTTAATTAAAATAAAAAAAAAATGCATTTTTAACAAAAGAATTTACCTTCAAACCAAGTAGTTAAATTTTAAAACAATATTTTTAATATTTGACTGGAATAGTCGAATTTTCAAACGAAAAGGTGAATTTGAAAACAGAAAGTTGAATTTTCAACTAAAAAAGATAAATTTTCAGCATAAAATTGAATAGTCAATTTTTCATTCAATAAAATAATTTTTTAATAAAAAGTTTAATTTTGAGACCAAAAAATTAATTTCATAACAAAAAAGACACATTTTTAGGAAAATACATGTTTTCTCAAATAAAAACGTAAAAATTAATAGTTAAATTTTCAGTTGAAAAAATAATTTTTAGTCAAAAAGTTGACTTTTTAGTTAAAAAAGATGAATTTTCAACCACGAAGATTTATTTTTTAGAAAAAAAAAAAAAATTTAACCAAGAAGATTAATTTTCAACCAAAAATATTAACTTTATCCCAAAAAAATGCGAATTTTTAACAAAATAAATGAATTGTCAACATGAAATTGAATAGTCAAATTTTCAGTTGAAAAAATAATTTAAAAAAAAAACGAATTTTCAACAAAACTTGTAAGGTAAATGTTTATCTTTTAACCATCTTTGTATCTTTTCTACTTTTCAACTTGAATTTTCAACCAAAAAGATGAATTTCTAAACAAAAAGTTGAATTTTCTACTAATAAAGATAAATTTCCACCAAAAAAAAAACGACAAAATAGTTAAATTTTTAATCAAAGAGATGAACTTTCACTTGAATTATAAATATTTAACTGTAATAGTTGATTTTTTAACCAAAAAGATGAATATTCAACCAGAGATTCATTTTCAAATGAAATTACGGTGCGCTGGCGAGTTACAGTACGCGGTTTGGTGGAAAGTGGGAGCTGGATGTGTGCTGAGGATTCTAGTACGTGGGCAAGTGGGTGGCAACGGTGCGCTGGAAAGTTACAGTACGCGGTTAGGTGAAAAGTGGGAGCTGGATGCGTGCTGACGATTCTAGTACGTAAGGGAGTGGGTTGCAACGGTGCACTGGAGAGTTACAGTACGCGTTTAGGAGGGTAGTGGGTGCTGGATGCGTGCTGAGGATTCTAGTACGTGGGCAAGTGGGTGGCAACGGTGCGCTGGAAAGTTACAGTACGCGGTTAGGTGGAAAGTGGGAGCTGGATGCGTGCTGAGGATTCTAGTACGTAAGGGAGTGGGTTGCAACGGTGCACTGGAGAGTTACAGTACGCGTTTAGGAGGGCAGTGGGTGCTGGATGCGTGCTGAGAATTACAGTACGTGGGTGGCTACGGTGAGCTGGAGAGTTACAGTACGCGGTTAGGAGAAAAGTGGGGGCTGGAAGCGTGCTGAGGATTCCAGTACGTGGGGAAGTGGGTGGCAACAGTGCGCTGGAGAGTTACAGTACACGGTTAGGTGGAAAGGGGGAGCTGGATGCATGCTGAGGATGCTAGTACGTAAGGGAGTGGATGGCAACTGTGCGCTGGAGAGTTACAGTACGCGGTTAGGTGAGTAGTGGGTGCTGGATGCGTGCTGAGGATTCTATTATGTGCGGAACTTGGTGGCAAGAGTTCGCTGGAGAGTTACAGTACGCGGTTAGGCGAAAAGTGGGAGCTGGATGCGTGCTGAGAGTTCCAGTACGCAGGAAGGTGGGAAATAAGTGGAAACGGTGCACTGGAGAGTTCTAATACGCGGTGAGGCGGAAAGTGGGTGCTAGCTGCGTGCTGAGAGTTCCAATACCTGGGTTAGTGGGTGGCCACTGTGCACTTGAGAGTTCTAGTACGCAGTGAGGCGGAAAGTAGATGCGTGCTGAGAGTTCCAATACAGTGCCATGGCACGCTGACTAAGAATGTTCTGTATTCTCCAATGCAAAATAATTAAAATTGTTGAAATTAAAATTCAAAAAGTCGAATTTTCGGCATAAAAGCCTCCATAGCGACCTCCAAATATATATTTTTAAATCTCATAATAAGAACTCCGTGGATTTTCTGATTAAAATTATATTTTATTCTATCACATAATATTACTTTTATACATTTTCCAAAAATGCACAAGCATTTTGATTTTGGAAATTTGAACACAGACGTTTTTATCAATCTACAAAGATACATAACGAGAAGTACAAAAATAATACATAACAACAAAATATTTTTGTGTACTTTGTTGCAGAAAAAAATATTGCTAGAGAGAATTACGCCTAAGTTTTTACGTATATTAAATATATATATAATTAAATATATATATAGTCGACTTAAAATCGTATATCTCATTTTCTGTAGAAGAATCTACAATCTACATACTTTTAAAAATAATATTTTAAATTTAGTTTGAATAAAACATCGTTTTAAATGCAAACTGTCAATTTCTTAAAATTATAATACAATTTTTCTAACATTATTTTTAAAATATGTGCTTAATCAAGAATAAATAGCTAAATAAAAACGTGCTTAGACAAAAATATCAAAGTTTTGCTTAATCTATGTATTGAGAGGAAAGACATCGTCACCTTCGATATTTTAATCTAAAAACTCACTATAAGTGATAATTAATTAATTAATTAATTATCATTAAATTTATTAATTATTATTAAATTAATTAATTATTATCAAAATCTTTGTTCGCTTTGGTTGGCAGG
Source organism: Andricus curvator (assembly GCA_932195095.1). Classification (NCBI taxonomy): domain Eukaryota; kingdom Metazoa; phylum Arthropoda; class Insecta; order Hymenoptera; family Cynipidae; genus Andricus; species Andricus curvator. Next base: position 47,064 of record CAKNYM010040190.1, read on the forward strand.
TAACAAATAGCTGTCAGACTGACCTAATAAAAAGAGCGCCTGCGCCTAAAATTTTTTTCTACCTCGACTGATTTCTGTTATTTACAATCCGTTACCTGCCAGGCTTGCAAAAAGCAGATAATAATTTGACAAATTAAACTTATAATCTAGGATCACTTGGGCACTTGCCAGACATCTAAACTAATGGATCCTTAAGACATCAGATGTCCTAAAAAGATCCTTACAAAATCCGAAGTCCTAAAAACTTATTTGGGACATCAGAAGTCCTAAAAACGTCCTCAGGACATTATAAGTCCTAAAACGTACTTAGGATATCAGAAGTTCTAAAAAAATCCTTAGAATATTACAAGTCCTAAAAACGTCTTTAGGAAATTATAAGTCCTAAAACGTTCTTATGACATCAGAAGCCCCAAAAATTTATTTAGGATATTATAAGTCCTAAAATATCCTTATGGCATCAGAAGTACGAAGAACTTCCTTAGGACATCACAAGTCCTGAAAACGTGCTTAGGACATTATATGTCCTAAAATTTTTTTAGGGCATCAAAAGTCCTAAAAAATTCATTAGGACATTATAAGTCCTAAAAAGTCCTTAGAACACTATAGGTCCTAAAACGTCCTTAGGATATCAGAAGTCCTAAAAAAGTCCTTAGGATATTATAAGTCCTAAAACGTCCTTATGACATCAAACGAAAAAAGTGGACTTTTTGGGGGAAAAAACTCCAGAGAACTTATTTTTCAACCGATCTTAAAGTTTCTTTCTTAAAATTAAAGCTTATTAAATTTAAAAGAAAATGATTAATTTTAAATGACTTAGTTTCAAGATCCTAAGTTAAGAATAAATTCAAAATAATCGAAAATTAGGACAATAATTTCTCAAATTTGAGACTTAAAAATTGGATTGAATTCATAATTTTTTAAAACTGTTTTAGGTTATGATCGCGTTTTTTACCAGAAATTGGTATAGATATGAAATATTTGATAGATTTACAATTTTTGTACAATTTAAGGTTATGTTATATTTCCACCCGAAATCGGTTATTTTAAAGAAACATAATTTAGTTTCAAAGAAAATCTACAATTCGAAATAATATTTTGTTATTTCATGTTATTGTTTTTTGTCGAAAGTTGGCATTTTTAATTAAAAAAATCATAAGATTTTTCAGATTATCACTCAGATTCATTAAATTCATAATTTTTCAAACAATTTTAGGTTATGTTCGCGTTCTTGACCAAAAAATTGGTATAGATATAAAATATTTTTGAGATTTACAATTTTCGAACAATTTAAGGTTGTGTTAATCTTTTCACCTGAAATCGGTTATTTAAAACAAAAATATATAAATTTTAAAAATCTACAATTTGAAAGAATCTTTTGTTATTTTTTTCAGTGTTTTATTATTATCATTCACTAAATTCAAATTTTTTAAAATTTATTTTAGGTTAAACTCGCGTTTTTTACCAGAAATTGGTCTAGATTTAAAAAAAGATTTACAATTTGAAAGAATCTTTTGTTATTTTTTTCAGTGTTTTATCATTATCATTCACTGAATTCAAATTTTTTAAATTAATTTCAGGTTAAACTCGTGTTTTTTACCAGAAACTGTTCTAGATTAAAAAAAAAGATTCACAATTCGAAAGAATCTTTTGTTATTTTTTTCAGTGTTTTATCATTATCATTCACTAAATTCAAATTTTTAAAATTAATTTTAGGTTAAACTCGCGTTTTTTACCGGAAATCGGTCTAGATTTAAAAAAATGATTTACAATTTTCGAATAATTTAAGGTTATGTTAATCTTTTCATCGGAAATCAGGTTTTTAAACAAAATTAATTACATTTTAAAGAAGATTTAACATTCAGAATCATTAAATTCACAAGTTGCGAACAATTTTAGGTTATGTTTGCGTTTTTTTAATCAAAAATGGATAAACATTTCAATGAATATTAAAAATTTTGGAAAATTTTTTGTAATATGTTAGTGTTTTTCGTCTTATATGGCTATTATTAATAACAAATCATATTTTAAAGAATATTTACAATATTTGAACAATAATAGATGTTAGCATTTTTCACCGGAAATCGGTTATTTTAACAAAGAACAAACTTAAAATTTTCATCAACTTTAGGTTATGTTAGTTTTTTTCTTTGGTAATTATTATTTTTAACAAAAATGCTATTATTTTAGATATTACATATTATAAAATACAAAAATTTTGTAATAATATTAATTTTATGTTTTAATTTAAAAATTGCTTGAGACCAAGAGCAATAATGTTTGTTTTCTAGTTTAACTTAAATAACAAACTAATTTTTTTTATTTTATTCCGGAATCTGTATCCGAACCGATCCGAGATAATTCGAACCAATCCGAAAAATTTCTACAGTTCGTTCGATCCGGTTCAATCCGAATAAATCCGAACCAAATTTTCAATTCGAATGAATCCGAACTCGGATTGACCCAAAACGATTTTCAATCCGAATGAATTCAATTCAATCCGAACTCGGATTCATTCGGATTGAAAATTCAGCGTTTATGAATCCGAGTTCGGGTTGATTCGAATTCATTTGGATTGCAATTTTGGTTCGGATTGGTTCATTTTGAAGTTCGGATTGAACCGGATTGAGTCGGATTAATTATCAAACGTTTTGGGTCAAATGAAATGTAGAACTTCTTTCGGATTGGTTCGAACTGACTCGGATTGGTTTGGGTACAGATTCCGGAATGATTCGGATTGGTTCGGAAGGAATTCCTATCCCAATAGCTGCATTAAAAAAAAAAATTTTAGATTGGTTAAGAATTACTCTGGAACTTTTTGAACCAAAACGTCTACTTTTTTGCGAATGTGAGACGTCTCATCCTTGTCTTACTTAATTATTATAATTATATTCTAATGAATCACTTGTTTATTGACTAAACTTTGTTATAATATTCCCAAGACTTGTATAGGTACCTACTACGAGACCTAATAAACCGAATAGCACCAGAGACATATTTTTTGCGACCAGAATGCCCCTTTCCATTGGAGTCGAAGTTTCCCAAAAAGCGCATATATGAATTATGGCGGGAAACGCTATTCCCAAAGCTGATAAACATAATGCACCAAACAAGGAGATGAATAATTCCAGCTCTGGAATTACCACGGCAAGAAGAACTGGAAAAATAAATTTTTTCAATCAATATTTTGTATAGTAATGAATACCACATTGTATAGTAATGAGTCCCATACTGTATAGTAATGAGTGCCATACTGTATAGTAATGAGTACCATACTGAGTACCATACTGTATAGTAATGAGTACCATACTGTATAGTATTGATTACCATACTGTACAGTAATGAGTACCATACTGTACAGTAATGAGTATCATGCTGTATAGTAATGAGTACCATACTGAGTACCATACTGTATAGTAATGAGTACCATACTGCATAGTATTGATTACCATACTGTACAGTAATGAGTACCATACTGTATAGTAATGAGTACCATGCTGTATAGTAATGAGTACCATACTGTATAGTAATGAGTACCATACTGCATAGTAAGGGGCCGTACTTAAATTGAAGTCCGAGAAATACTTTTAACATAGAATCTTTTATAAACGGAATAAAACAGTATTTAAGATACAAATTTAAAATTTTCAAATTTAATAATTTATTTTTAACAATGTAGTTTAACTTTTACCCAAGTAGTTGAATTTTCAATTTAATTTTCATAAAAAAAGACATTTCTACCAAAGCGGATGAATTCATAAATCGAAAAGATAAATTTAAAAAAAAAATTGAATTTTCTGTTAAAAAAGATTTTAGTTGACTTTTCACGATCAAAATTTCCAATCCAAAAAGACGAATTTTTACCCAATCCAAAAAAAGATGAAATTTCTCTTAAAACAGGTGAATTTTTATTTGAAAAAAAAAAAGAAATTTTTTAAAAACAGTTGAATTTTCATTCAGAAACGATTCCAGTTGACTTTTCAGGAACAAAATATGAATTTTTAAACACAAAATAAGTTTCCACGAACAGAACTGAATTTTTCATCCAAAAAGACGAATTTTGCAACAAAAAGGGATGAAATTTTAACGAAATAGTTGAATTCTCTACCAAATAGTTGAATTTTCATCCAAGAAAGATGAAATTTCAGTTCATTTTTTAACACCAAAATATAAATTTTAAACAAAAAGTAAATTTTTTACGAAATAGTTCAATTTTCAACAAAACAGAATTTTCAACCAAAATTATGAATTTTTAACAAAATAGTTTTATTTTCAACCAAACAGTTGCATTTTTATCCAAGAAAGATGAAATTTCTCTTAAAACAGATGAATTTGTAATTAAAAAAAATTTTTTTTTTTTAAATAGTTGAATTTTCATCCAGACAAGATTTCAGTTCTCTTTTCAACACCAAAATATTAAATTTAACCAAAAAGTAAATTTTTTAGAAAATAATTAAATTTTCAAAAAAACAGCAGAATTTTCAACCAAAAAGTATGACTTTTCAATAAAATTGTTGAATTTCAAACCAAACAGTTGCATTTTTATCCAAGAAAGATGAAATTGCTCTTAAAACAGATGAATTTTTAATTAAAAAAAAAAATAGTTTAATTTTCATCCAGAAAAGATTTCAGTTCTCTTTTCAACACCAAAATATTAAATTTAACCAAAAAGTAAATTTTCTACAAAATAGTTATATTTTCAAAAAAAAACAGTAGAATTTTAAAACAAAAGTATGACTTTTTAACAAAATAGTTTTATTTTCAACCAAACAGTTGCATTTTTAT
>CAKNYM010040191.1:0-36031 GCA_932195095.1 Andricus curvator
TTGGTTGGATCAACCAAATCTTTTGCTTGGATCAACCAAATCTTTTGTTGGATCAATGAAATCTTTATCTTGAGACTAATAAAATTCTCTCTTAAAGTATTTGCTAGATTCAACCAAAACATTTTGTTCAAACAATAAAATATTTTCTAAAATCAACAAAACGATTCAACCAAAAACTTTTATTGTTTTAAGAAAACGATTTTGATAAACTGAACACAAATTTTGTTGATCTGACTAAAATTTTTTCTGAAATCAACGAAATGCGGTCAACAAAACGATTTTGTTGAATGAACAAAAATTTTTTTCTGGGTGTAGTCAAAAGGAATTTGGTGATTGGCCGACGGTGACTTCGACAGAAGGCTGATGTTCGCGTCCATCGCGTAGCCTCCCTGTAAAAATTATCACTCGTTCTGGATTCCGAATCGACTTAGCTTTACTACGATAGATATTTTGTTTGGATTTAGGAATATTCGAAGCATAATTTTGATTTCTCAACAAACAGAAAAATGGTATTCAAGGTACATATGTAAACCTTTTGTTTCAGCAAGCGCTGTAGCGGATTTAAATTTGAATTTATTCACTATCAGCCTACTTAGAAATTCATGCCAAGACACTTGTTCATTGATCAGAGTGCTCTTTATCGCATTAACCTAGCTTGTATTTGTTCATTTCTGTTAACGGTTTGGGGCGAAGTGCATTCTCGCTCGACCGTCGGACTCACTGATAAGGGCACAGGTGATCGGATCAGATCGATTTGATTTTTGGGTAGATTTTCGTAAGATTGTGAGCTTCACTAATATAATGTCATATGTATTCTGAACTGTTATTTTCCTTATTTCAATATTTCATTATCTTTGAATACATGTACAATTTGTTACTGAACTTAATTAAGTTGGAATTGTCATTGTGAATTTAGCGTAAAAGTAAATTGCACGAGCAGGATTATTTTTTGAAGACCGAGAAATACCCTCCTATCAGACAAAAACTGTTATAATATTCTAAGATTAAGTAGTTTTTCGCGCGACCCCTTCAAATTGATAATGAAGTTTATTGATGGCTAAACAGATGCCGGTTTGAAGTGGTGGTTCCTACTTTCCCCAGTAAATAACGGTGGAAAACATCAATATATACATGACTGTATCCTTCCTCGATTTCTACCATGCTACGTTCCAAGGAAGAAGATAATATATTTTCGATATGCTTTGTTTCTATACGGTCTGCTTCAAGGTTTGCATCCTCGCATGCTGCATCGTGTGCTAGTTTATCTATTGGTCTGTTCGATGTTAGTTTGTGTGTTTCAGCAGCACGATCGCGCGCACGAACAAGTAGCAAAAGGCGACCTGGACCCAACTTCAGAAACTCATATCGATGCAGAGTAACCCACAGGTCTCTATTCATGTCAAATACATCGAATATATTATGTTGGCGAAACAACATGTATAACGGGAGAATCCAATCCCCCTGCTTCCATCCAACGATGACATGACCCCTCGCTAAGAAAGTTGCATCTTGATTGAACAAATTACCATTAGGGAGTAGTCCGAAATTAGAGCAGTTTTGAGTACTTTGAGGTGGCAATTCTTCGATAGGAGGCAAGACACAGTTGTATCCAGGAAATAAATCTTCTAAAGTCGTCGCCATTGAGCTTATTGATTCTGTAAGAAGAAATCGAAATAGTTGAATGTTAATATTTATGATAGATAGAATATGCATTGGAACGTTTGAACACGGAATCAAAAAAGACATAAAAAAATTGGTTTTAAGCAGTTTTTATATCAAAATGTAGAATATTCTTCCAGTTTATTCATTCCGTTTGTCTACGTTGAAGCTTCTACGTTTCCGATGGTTTTTTTCTAATACTCAGTTTCACATTTCATTAGTGTACGTCATTTTCACATCTTATAAAATTCTTTTTTCGCTTGACTTTCTTGTAATAAAATTGAAATTCTCTAGTTTTAATTATGTAGAAAATATAAAATTCAGTCAGGTTCACTTTCCACAGTCGAAAGAGAGCATTTAGAATTGCATCATTTTTTATTTCGATATTTCAAAAGAATGTTTAAAATGTAAATTTCTGCATATTTAAACAAGTTTACGAAGCTATTCAAAAATTATAAAAGTTTTTAAGAAAATACAAAACTTTGCTTGAGATTCCAGAGAAATTGTGTAATGATTTTTTTTCAAAATAATTTCTAAGCTACATTCAATAAATTGCAATATTTCTGAAAATGTCGGAAAAGTATGTAAGATTTGAGCCCAATCTCTTGACTTTTTTTTATATTTAAGTAAAAATCCGAGTCATATTTTTAAAAACATCGTCTTTTATGTTAAGAATTAATTTCTTGATAGAAAAATTATTTATTTCTTTGAACATTTAACAATTTGGTTGAAAATTGTCCGTGATGAATGATATGATATACAAAAGTTTCGTATTAATATTATTTTTATATTATAATCGGCGGCCTATCGCGCGTGTTTGTGTTCTAGTGTGCATAAAATGATAAATATGACAACTGTATTATTACATATTTACTAAGAGAAAAAAAAAATCTGTAAATGGCGGGAAAACCACCCATTTGGCCTCTCGTATCGAAATATCCTAATTCCGGTTAGGTTTTTCCTTTTGTTCTTCGCGACCACAGCGATATTTATTTTTAATGCAGAAATTTGTTGGCTGTTCTAGTTTAATGCAGATGAAACGGGCTTAGCTATATCAACTAGGGGTATTTTTTTATTAATTTATTATTACTGCGTGGGTGTGGTGAGCCCACACTTGTAGTTACTTACTACAAGAAACTATCCACCTAGAAACACTACCCGAATCGGGTAGTGTCACGCCTACCCTGAAAGGGAAATGGCTTAATGGTATACTTACTTATATATACTGCGGGGGTGGGAATATTTACTAGATTCTTGCAAACGTGACTAATGTAATTATTTTTAATTTGGAAATGTATTGGCTGTTGTGCATGAAGACACTTTGGAATTTTTCGGATAAAAACGTTACGGTTGGATTTTGAGGGCTATGGGATATTAGTATGAGGTTAGGAACATCGTCTGGAGTTTTCTGCACATGTTTTGTGTAACCAATCTCAATCTTAAACTTTTTGGTTCTTTCACATTTAGACAGTTTGGAATTGTTTCGTTAGAAGTGGAGTGGTTTTTTGGACTCAGCGTGTGTAGGTAAGACATGCTCTGCACCTATCGCTGGGAACTTTTTAACATAATATTCGGTCACGGTATACTAAGGTGGAAATGACACCGTCCTGGCATACGAAAATGAAACCCTCTGTACATGAATTAAACCCTGATGATCTGAGGAAAGCAAAAGTGTGCTCCTTCGACGCAAAAGAATCCATAAAACCTTACCTGCCAATACGTCGCAGTTATAATTGTAAATCTTTGGGCACTGAAAATCATGGAAAGGATGAATATGAGCTGACCTTTAAGAAATTTGACAACTGGAGAAAACAAAACAGAAGAATGTAAAGATGTGCATAATCCTACTTGTGATGTAATATACTATAAAATTGAAGAGTTCCTAATTTGGAAAATTTACAAAAAGAATTTATGCGAGTTTGAAATTTTCCAATTCTATAGTAATTTAAATTAACAACATTTGATTGTGAACCTAGAAAAATTCCAACATTTCAATTTTAAACATATACAATTGAAAATCATGCAAGTTCTAGGATTGACATTTAAAAATTTTGTAATTTTGAAGATATGCATTCGAAGTTCTTCCAGTTTGAAAGATTTTGACTTGGAAACTTGACTCTTGATCTTTAATATCATTGAAATTTAACAGCTTTTATTTATAGATCTTCAGAATTAAACTATTTGTAACTTTGACAATCCACAATGAAGAATGTTGCCAATTTTCATTTTGAAAATTTCTAATTTTGTAGTTTTGAAGATCTACTTTCGAAATTCTTTCAATGTGGAAGATTCAAAAATTAAAAACTTGACTTTTAATTTTCAAAATCATGAAGAATTATGAATTTTCATTCATACATTGTTGAAGTTAATTTTTAAAAATTCGAAATCTTTACAATTATATATCTTCAAATTTGAAAGTTATAAAAATGAAGAGTTTTGAATTCGGACAAATTGCAAGTAAAAATGATGCAAGTTTTTGAATTAACAATTTGAAATTATGTCATTTCAATCATTCACCTTTATGATAGACATATTCATGTACTTAATATAAATAAATATAAGGTCAATAAACTGATATTCATTAAAAATAATAAAAATTAATATTTCACCCTAAATTTTTTTTATATATTGACAGGCATCTACTTTTACTGTGTACCACTTTACTGTGTTCTTGAGAAATATACATGACACATATGGCCACATGGCCTATCACACTACTAATGAGTGAATCGGTGCGATTCCGAAACGTCGACATACCGAAAATGAACTGCCTTAAAGAAATTTTTATTAAAATTATTTCAACTTTTCCTACAATTTTTTAATTTTTCAAAAATAAACGCGTTGCCCTAAAATCTTCCAGATTTTTGCTCCACATTTTTGGAGGTCATTTAAAATGTTTCGAATTTTTTTAAATTTACATTTTATTAAAATTTTGTTTAAACATCCAGTTTTTAGTTACTCATGAATCCTTGAAAAATTATAAAATATCTAAATATCATTTGAAATTATTAAAATTTCCACAAAGAAACAAGATCGTTTTAAATTTCCTTACTTATCCTAGAATCAGAGTTTATTTTCATTAGACATTTCAAAAATTGGAATCTTGAAGATTTCAAAGAAATTTTTTAATTTTGAAGTCTTTTTTCAAGATTATCGGCCAAAAGTATGGTATGGCCAACGGCCATACCACGCTGAAAAACCCAGTTCTCGTCAGATCACTGAAGTTAAGCAGCGTTGGACGCGGTTAGTACTTGGATGGGTGACCATTCAAGAATACTGACATGAGTGCTGTTGGCACATCGTGGGTGTGGTGAGCCCACACTTGTAGTTATTTATAACTACAAGAAAAACCTAGAAACACTACCCGAATCGGGTAGTGTTACGCCTACCCTGAAAGGGAAATGGTTTAATGGTATATATCGAGAAAAATGCGAATTATTTGAGAAGGTATGTAAATTATTTGAGATACGTAAATAAAATCTACATTTTCCAAGGTTTTGAAACAAAATGTTGAAGTTTCTTAAGGATTTAACAGAATATCCAGAAATACTTTTAACCACTTCGAAAGATTTCAAGAATTATAAAAAAAAGCTAAAAATTTAATTTGAATTTTCTTGGCAGAAAATGGATCTATCCGTTTGAAAATTCGAATTGAAATTATAAATATGATATTATATTATCTTATATTTACCAATAGAATTAAGGAAACCGGCAGAAGCAAGCAAAAAAATACCAGGGGCGATCCGCATTTTCTAATATAGTTGATGACAGTATATAACAGTAGATGACAGTAAACGATACTGATCCAGGATGAAATGAAATCTCCAAAAAGATTTTTTCATACGTGTGCTAGTGGGCTCTTCATATTCCACGTAGCTAACTTTGATTTGCTGATTCCTCCTTTTTCACATCCTGCTCCCCCTTCCCAACAAAAAAGCAGTGCACGTATTATATGGATGGTACCTAGTCGCTATCTCACTCGACCTTCTAAATTTAAGCCTCGAAAACGTATGTTCTGATCTTTTTCCGAGGATACCTGTCTAACATAGAACAGCGTACTTCACTTAGAAAATTATATCAACATACGCTCATAGTTTAAAAAAGGGATGCAGAAAAACAGATCTTCATTCGTCCAACATTATCTCTTTCAAGGTTTTAATTCTGCTACATATTTGTATAAAGAATTCATATTATAAGGCTTTTCGAATGTAGTAATAATCAATAAGAATGATAATAACACTGCGGTTGGAACCTATTGTAATATGCCTTTACATTGTAAAGCCTCGGTGGAACAGAGGTCTATACACGGGTCACTCACTGCTAAAGTATCATTTAGGTCGTTGAGCATGAACTGCCAGATAACTCTACTTCACTAAGTTTGAGCCGGTAAAAATTTTTCTTTTGCTAAGGCTGCATCTGACTTTATTGGAAGTACTCGAATTTTCCTGGACGTTTGCTCAGGGGAAAAGAAAATCGCCAAAAACCACCTCCTGACTTCAGCCGGTTTCTCGGCAGAATAACTTTCAACTAAACAGTTGCATTTTTAACCAAAACAGAATAATTTTCTACAAAACAGTGAAAAGGTGTCAACAAGTGCTAAATATTTTTCTGAGGCAGTTGTTGGAAGAAATGTCATGTGCTACGCCTACACACAAGTAATTGCTACTCTTTATGATTGTATAATTTGCCTTCGTATTTTCTGTATTGGTATAACAAAAAAGAAAAATAGAACTTATCCAAAAATATTTAGAAAAACAAATGTAAAAAAATTGACAACACGAACAAAAATCTCCATCTTTTGACACAAAAAAATGCCTTTGTACTATTCTGCATTTGATAACCCCCAAAAGAGAATCCTTTTTCCCGTCGGTAGTGACTTTTTCATACTATCTAACAGGAAAAATCAAAAACTGTTTCCAAGCCCCAAAATACCAGTAAACTTTCTTTTCAAGACCCGCAGAGGTAACCCAGGTGAACTCTTGAATTTTGGAATTCCTAAAAAAAGGTCCTAAATCAATCGCTACTCATGTTTGAATACGGGTTACAAAAGGTATTTCAAAATACATTTTCGAGTTCAAAATATCCATTGAGGTTTATTCCAAAAACTCGAATATATACCCCAGTGTAATTGCCGACTTTGCAACCTGCCAGAAAACCAACCCCTGAGCATAACACCCATAAAATTTGGAAATCGAAAAAAGTGAGTCACCTTAAAAAAACTCTAGGTGATATTCTCAACCTTACAATAATATTTAACATCCCCAAAAACCCACCAATACCATTTTTACCGATGCAATTCTAAAAAGTGTCCACAGGAAACAGCCAAGTGCGGTTCTTTGGGGTCATCCCATAATACAGGAAGGCTCTTTTGAATTGTTATGTTAAAAGTACCATGGGAGGTTTTTGAAGATTTCTGAATATTATTATGGGTTCTGGAACATATCCTGAAGCTGCTGAAAAATTTATTGAAAATCGAACAAATATTTTTGGCATACCAAGACACGACGCGTGGATGATGCAATGGAAAATGGATTAGGTATGTTAATAATACAATTTTACCATTTTGAAAGAGAATATCTTGTACATACCTCAAATATGTGAAAATGGCATAGGCTATGTACAAGCATCATGATTATCTTCTTATTGTTTGAATGATTTTTTTTTAATTAATCTCTTTTGGTAGAAATTCAATCCTTTTCGGTTACAAATGCAACTTCTTGGTAGAAAAGTAATCTGTTCCGGTTGAGGATTGACTATTTTGTTGAAAATTCGTCGTTCTCGCTTGAATAAAACTAGTTTTGATTCAAAATTGAAGTCGTTTTTAGTTGTGCTATCAACTATTACATTTATCATTGAGAATTTGAATTTTTTGGGAGTAAATTAGGATTTTTGATCAAAGATTTATCGATTTGGTTAAAAATTCAACTATGTGGTTGAGAATTAAAACTTTTGTTGACAATTCATATTTATTGTTTTAAAAATTGTATGCAAGATATCGTGACTAAAACTTCAACAGAAAAGGATAGATACTATGATATACAAGTTTTGTATCAATATTAATTTTATATTTTAATTGGAAAATTGCGTGAGACAAAACAAAAATAGTAAACCTGGTAGTTTTCTAGTGCACTATATATCATAGACATGACATTATATTAGTGTATATTTACCAGTAAAATCAAAGGAAATTCCAACAACAAGGAATAGAGTACCAGTCATTATTCTCATTTTTTATTGGAGTTGATGACAGTAGATGATACTGATTCAGCAAGGAGAGAAATTTTCCACGATGTATTAAATGCATTATGCGTTTATTGCATATCCGCATATATACTAGTGAGCCATTCATATTACACGTAGCCAATTTTTATTTGTTTACTCCTTCTTTTTCACCTGCTTCCTCCCACAAAAAATATTGTCCACGTGGTATCTGGATGGCCACTAATCACTATTTCACTCCAACTTCTAAAAGAAAAATACTTTTATGTAATAATGAAGTTTCATTACTTTCTGTTCTATTTCCTTCTATACCTGAGATTGCATCAAAAATTGCGTCACGTGGAAAATTATGTCAACATATTATGCTTCCAGTTTAAACAAAGATTCCAGAAAAACGTATCTTTATAGATAAAACTTTATGTCTTCCAAGGTTTCAATTAAATTAACATATTCGTACAATGGATTCATGTGATAATGATTTTCTTTACTTTTTAAATAATTATTAATTAATATTAATTGAAGGCGTGTGATTTATTTTCTGTCATTGTATCGCGACTATATAGAATACAACAGGAAACACTATCATAAAATGACAGGAAACTAAGCAGATGAATTTTTCAACCAATAAGATTAGTTTTCTAGCCGACGAGACTGATTGTTATTTTTCTAGAAATCACTCACTCAATCTTTCAGACAAATAATTATGCTTGTATAAAAGAGACATTCTTGTTTGTTTTATCCTATTACTTTACCTAAAATCAAAGCTTTCTTCCTACCAAATTAACAATTGCTAAAGCGATCCGCGTCTCCACGAAATTCAAAACGTTGATGTTCGATCAGATAGTATCAGCAGAAAAGCCTGAGCTATATACTCCTGATTTTATTTGTAATTAACGGATTAACTAAAGGATTTAAAAACTGAACGCACACTGAAAGAGTAGCAAACTAGGAAATCAAAGAACGGATTAGAAATTATTAATCACGAATTAGGAAAATCAGGTGTATACTTTTCAGTATATGTGAAATCGTGTAATAGTTTAACAGTGTAATAGTTATAAAAATATGACTGTAATTTTTTAATAAGCAGGAACCACTATGAATAAATATAACAAGGTGTGCAGCATTGAGAACCACCATTGAAGCTCTTCTAAGCTGCACATGAGTCTTCCTTGCACATGAGTTAATCAAATGGATTATTCAACCTTCAAGCAACCCTTTAAATAACTCATCGTCAGACTAGCTTCGTTATTGTGGATTTTCTCCCTAGAAGTTTATATATTTAGATTCCTACATTTTCTTAACATTTTGCCTTTTCTCCAAAGAATCTTGGAAGATCTCACAGATTAAAACACTTCTACTAAAAAATAAATAAACATGACTATAAGTATACATTGCATCTCCCTGTCACTCTGTTTACCTCAAGCCCGCTTCAATTATGTTAGATTTTTAATTATTTCAATTGTTCTGATCGAGGAAAACAAGGGTCTGCTTAAACATAATTAGGTCAGTGACGTAAATTCAATATATAAAATAACACCCGACGTCAGATGTGATTTGGAACTAAATTGATGAAAGGACCATGCTTTTGTTTTGAGACGACTTTTTTCTAAGTGGAATGAAAAATAATCCATCTCAATATATCTGAATCCATGAAATCTAGCGTAGAATACTTGTAAATCCAAAGTATGTGTTCGCATAATATCCAACTAAATTCTTTGTTCCCGTGATTAGTTAATTCGGTTGTCATCAGAATAATTCTGAATTATAGGAAAAATTCAAACTATTTGAATTCAAGTGAATTCAACATCTTGTAAAACATATGAACTCTGTTTGACTCCTCAATTCGGTTTTCATGTCAAAAAAAAACTTGTTCCGCCTAAAGTCGATTCAAACCAACCACTATCAAAGAAAAATGCAATCTGATACAAAACCAAAAGAATCCGCTTTCTGTGACAGAAATTCGATTTCGATTTCATTTGACAGATTAATTCGATGAATCCGACTGGTAGGACAGACTTAAAAAAATAAGTTTATTACCAGTAGTGCAAAATCATTGGCGAATTCATTCAGTGAGACATGACATATTAATCATTCGGAATAGGTAGAGATGCACAATGATCAAAATAGCGAGAACTTCTAATATACGATAAAGACGATCATTTTTTCTTAAAACAAATTCTTGTCTCACTTCGCATCGTTAAAGCGATCATCTCGTATCATACAAGATTGATCGATAATTTCATTTTATAATAATGAGAATTAATTTAAACATATCGTGTGAAGTTAAATTGTAGGTATTCGATCAACAGTATTTTATTTTGACAATTTGTAATTTAAATATCTGAAATTCAAATAAATTGCTCCTATTGAGAACGGCTCTGTATATTTGCAAACTAGGATTTCAACTTAGTGTTAGATCAGATTGGCATCAAAATGAAATTGGAACAAAAAATAATCATAGGTAATAGGCTTCTTTATATCTTAAATTTTATGAACAATTTGATTCAATTTAGATTAACCATCGTAATAGACATGGTTCACAGAAATGGGACACAGAAATGGTTCGATTTTTGAAACGAAATGAAATGAAAAAAGACAAATGAATATAAGAGAAACTCGTTTCAAAAATTGCTCGTTATACCAACAAAATCCAACGAGACCGACGATCATCTCGTATCGTTATGCACCACTAGGAATAGGTGTTATTCTGATGGCTTCAAAATAAGACACTATTTTTAAATTATAATTGTTCAGTATGTATAATTTTGCAGACAATTGGTCAATTTTATTATCAAATATGGTTGAGAGATCCCTTAATTCATATGTAAAACTCATGGTAGCGCTTTTTGAGATCGCAACTAAGAAATCAAATACATTACCTGAAAAATGTTCAAAATTGGCAGATTTGTCTATTAAAAAATATGTAATCAAATGTATGCATACCTGTGTGTTATTAAGAATAATTTCTAAAATAAGTTTCGAACAAGTTGTGAACAATATTATCATTTTTAACGATGTGCTGCATTTCCATAAATAGTCTTTTGTAATAAGATGATTCTTTAGATAGTATAATAAAATTAAAAAATCAAAATTGTGTTAAATTTCTATTGTGTGCTTAGATAAATTCGTCCGTCTGGCTATGAGGTTTTTTGATAGGATGGTTTACGTTATTTGACTCTAACCATTATATATCTCTTAGACGGCCAATAGTTTAGATTAAGTCAAATTCAAAATTCGAAAAAAGTAAATTTCACTATACCAGTTGCAAAATGAGACC
The DNA here is from genome assembly GCA_932195095.1 of Andricus curvator. Lineage (NCBI taxonomy): Eukaryota > Metazoa > Arthropoda > Insecta > Hymenoptera > Cynipidae > Andricus > Andricus curvator. The sequence continues at coordinate 11,156 of CAKNYM010040191.1, forward strand.
AAGAAAAACAAAATATCGACATTCTCTTTGGCTTTTGGTTATTCTCTATTTTTTTTCAGACAAATTGTAACCGTATGGAGTAAAAACTATTGCTTATAATTTTTTTTTGTAAATAAATTTTTCTGATAAAGCACTATTCCGCATCGGATTCTCCAAATGATAACTCACTAGAACCATACGTTTGAAGAATGACATTGTTTAAAAAAAAATCCACTTACCCCCCGCGCTGCTTATTTTTCATTTTTCAATACCAAGAAAATCTCCTATCATACTTAGCAGACCTCTCACTTTATGGATTTAAAAGTAGAAAGTGCATTTTTTGTGTTTATTCCAATGAAAACTCATAAATAAAATACATGGTGACTTTAATAACAAATTCACATTGCATAAATTATTTGTCGTAGAAGATTCGTAAAATTCATTTTTTGGTATGTTTTGGTTGAATTGAACTGTTATTTGTTTTGAAAATTAAAATCTTTTTGGCCGAAATATCAACGTTTACTTTTTCCTTTGAGAATTCATATTTTTTCTTTAATTCAACTGTTTTTTATTTTAAATGAAAATCTTGTTTTTAATATCAACGATTACATTTTTCGTTTAAAATATAAGTAAGTGGTTGAGGGTTTAACTTCTTTCTTAAAAATTAATTTTTCCGTTGAAGATTCATAGTTTTAGTTGACATTTTAACTATTTTGTAAAGAATTTAATTAGAAATTTAAAAGTTATACTGTTTTATTAGAAAATTATCTTTTTTGGTCGAAAATTAAATTGTTTTGTTAACATTTGTCTTTTTGGATAGAAAAATTCTTATTTTTTCACGCAATTCGTCTTCTTGGCTTGATAATTCAACAATTTGGTTAAAAGTTCAACTATTTTGTTAAAAAATTGGACCCTTTCGCTTGAAAGTTCAACTATTTGGGTGTAAGTTCAACTAGTTTGTTCAAAAGTAATCTTTTTTTTTAATTCATTTCTCTGGATTAAAATTAATCTTTTTCAACAGTAAAGTTCTTGACTGAAAATTCAATTGCCATCTTAACAATTCATCTTTTTGTCTTGAAGTTCCAATTTTTAACTATGAGAACTATTCAATACTAGTAGGAGAATACTTTTAATTATATTCTTTACATATTTTTTTAATTTATAAACATAGGTTTACTTTAAAGATGAACATGTTTCCTTGATATTTTTTATATTCAACTACTTGGTTTAAAGTTGAACTACTTTGTAAAAAATGTCTTCTTTTTGGTTGAAGATTCACCACTTCAGTTTTAAATTCAACTGTTCGGTCGTAAATGAACTCTTTCTTGAAAACTCATATTTTTGGTTGAAAATTCAGCAGCTTTGTAGAATATTTGTCTTTTAGGCTTGAAACTTGAACAATTTCGTATAAAATGAAACTATTTCGATGTAAATGAACTTTTTAGTTGAAAATTCATTTGGTTAAAAATCGAACTACTTTGGTAGGAAAATAAACTATTTGTATGCATATCTATAATGCAATCAGCGAACCGAATTTTAGTAGTTGTTGATTTGTTCATAATAATTATTTATGATTATAAATGATATTTAATAAGTAATTTATGTTCCATAAATTTCCCGCTGAGTAGGTTAAATAATTTTAATACGTTGCATTGAAATCAGCAAGAACAGAAGTAAGAATAAGAAAGTCATTGAAATATTATAAAGTTCCGTAAAATTATATAAAATCTGACATTTTGCGAAATTGCAAAATCCTTGGAAATAAACGCAAAAGAAGACGAAAGGATTGGATAACAAAGTGTTCTATCGTGATTTGATTTATGATATAAAAAGAGTACAATCCCCCCCCCCCCCCACACACACACCAATCACCAAGCAAAATTGTTAAATTCTAACGATATCATCAAAATTGCAACATTACCTAAAGTTTAAAATCTGAAATTTCAATACTTCACCACAAACTTTAATATTAAATGATAAAATGTACTCATCTTCGAGGAAGCTCTTGAATTTCCTTAATTTTCAAGTCACAATTTTAGTTTTGCGGTTGAAGCTTTTTATGAAAGTGAATTTGTCTTTGTGCAGACACATAATTTAAAAATAATCGCACAATAAGAATTTATATTTGTTTCTTTCCCCATTAATTGATAGATAGGTACATACTTAGCCACCTGTGGTTAAAAATGTAACTGGTTGGTTGAAAATTCATTCATGTTTTTGATTTAAAATTAAAATAATTTTAGGCTGAAATATCAACTATTACATTTTCATGAAAAATTTATCTGGTTGAAAATGTAACCGCTTGTCGAAATATTTTTAAACAAACCCTTCTCCAAATCAGAATCATGATCCTTGTCGAAATTCCCCGATACGAGTCAAAAGTGTAACTTCAAATTATCATTGTTTTAGAAACTTTCCAGAATCAACTGCAAATTGTCATTCTTTTTGAAAATTATGTTAGTGGAATTGTTCAAAATAATGCATACATTTTAGTTAACAATGGTATAGTAAAACCATGAAATCTTTTTAATTTGGTTGGTCTTCACGGGACTTATCATTATTTGTACCTTCTGACGTGGGTGAAGAAATAATGATGAATCTCAAGAATGGTACAAATTATAATTAATATTAATTAAATTTAATATATCATTTACTGAAGCACTGAATACAAAGATTTTATCCTAGATTTCCTGGATTCTGTTCAAAAGTGGACCTTAGAGTACCTAAGACTTAGCTAAATAACAATATCATACGTGAGAGGAAATAATTTGTGTGTTTCAAATTCAATCTTTGTTTATTCTCCTTCATGCGCCTTCAACGTGAAAGAAGACAAACAATTCGCTATTTCATCTACTATATAAATTGTTAGTTGAGAAAAATAAAAATTGTCCATGCTTTCATGCTTGTATTCTATTTTATGGCACTTTTAATATTTCTCATCTATATTCAATGAATGTATTTCAACTTCATCCTAAAATGATGGACAATCCACGATTTATTGTCTTAATTTTTTAATTCGGAAAAAATCTTTTTTTACCAAAGTTGAAACGTAGTGTTATTCAGCCAGAAAAGTTTTTGAAAATTCATCTCTTTTGGTAGGATATTAATCTTTTTTGGTGAAAAATTCAACTATTTGGTTGAAAATTATTCCTTTGCTGTTGGAGAGTCAACTATTTTGTTGAAAATGTATCTTTTTGGTTAAATAAAACTGACTTTTAGTTGAAATATCAACTGGTACATTTTTCTTTGAGAATTCATCGTTTTTGGTTTAAAATTTGGCCTAAACTTCGTACCTTTAGTGTTTTCTTTTTTCTTTTAATGTGAAAATTGCGTGAGACGAAAGGAATAGAATAATCGCGTTTGGTTTCTAGACTTCCTGAAATTATAGATATGATATATTATTATATATTTACAAATAGAATCAAGGAAAACGGCCCCTAGTCGCTAGCTTACTTTGTCTGCTGAATTGAAGACTCGAAACCAAAAACACTTGAATTTAGCAATAAAATTTTATACATATTTTCTATTTCATTTTCACGTTTATCTGCATGTCTTAGAACAAACTGCGGCATTTGAAAAATTTTATCGACATACAATCACAGTTTAAAGAAAGGGTTGAGAAAAACAGTTCTCTGTTGATCCTACCTTATCTCTTCAAAGACTTCAGTTATTGCACATATTTGTATGATGGATTCATGTGATAACGCTTTTAGTATTTTTCAATAATTTATAATTATTAATATGGAGAGAGTAAGGATCAAATGATTCTAAATGCTGCCTCAAAAACATGAATGGGTCATCAATAGTACATTTGTGAACCATAGGGATATATTTCAACCAAGAAGATTAATGTTTTATCAAACAAAAGGAGTTTTAAACAATATATGATGAAAACAATTTTTAGTGAAATAGATGCATTTTCAGTCAGACAGTTGAATTTTTTTTCCAGAACGATGTCTCTGTTTTGACAAAAAATGCTTGTTAAGTAAGGGGAAATATATGAGCTTTAATGTGAACAAAATCAATCAAAGAATGAATAGTAGATTATTATAGTTATTTTTGTCTTATTTAAAATGAATAATTGCATTACATTGACAAATTTTCCACGTCACTAGTGCACCTTTCTAATGGGGTCCCCCTAGGAAAAGACTAGTGATTCTGCAACCCAGCGGCTGCGCCTGACTTTCAAAATATCTGTACTAGTATTCACCTACAATATTTTTGTAGCACACATGGTAAATCGCAGTAAAATCTGTGTATAGTACCACGAACTTAAGCCTACTCAAGCATACTGATCTACCAAAACTGGAACTCTCGTCCTGCCAACGCGGAATGCTACAGTTACATTTGCATTTAAAGTTTTATGTTTTATTTGCGACGCTTTGAGCTCTCGCTAGTGGACTGTTATCTTGAAATGAAGTACGCAATCGTAACAAGTGCGCATGCGTCCGTGGCTTCAAAGATGCTTTCCACAAAATATTTTTGTTTGAATTAAAGAAATATTTGCTTTATTCTAGTAAAATCTCTCTTAACTAATTCCATAGCCCCAACAAACATTTTCTTCAACAAATACAATTTTTCTATCATCAACAAAACGATTCAACCAAAAGCATTGATTTATTGACGCAAACAAATATGGTCAACTGAACAAAACTTCCTTTCATTTAACCACAACTTTTTCAGAACTCAAGTAAATGCAGTAAACAAGACGATTTTGATAACTACAGAAAATAACTTATGGTATTGCAGCATGAATTCAGCGATTCCACTGTGATGTATACAATCTCAACATTGCATGTTAAGGCGGAGAAATTTTTCCTGATTTTGGAAAAAAATCTAATGTGATGATATTCTATCTTTGGAGAATCTTGAGCAATGTCTTTTTCTTGAGGCGTCCTCTGTAACGTGACGTAAGCATTCATGTTCCTTTTCAGTATGCATTTCTCTATGCCCGTTTAAATTATATTCTCCATGCTGGTATAAATAAAGCGTAAATTCACGATTATATGCTTCACTATATTCTTCCTTGATTGCTCTAATACTGTCTTCCATGGTTGTTCGACGCTCGTCCAGAATCTCTACTTGCTCTCGTTCTACAATGTCTACTCGATCGTTGGCCTGTCTGAATGCTCTAATGTGTGCTTCTTTATATATTGGATCGCTCGATGTTGTTTGGTGTATAGCAGCAACTTCATCGCGGGCGACAACAAGTGAGAAAAGACGGTTTGTACCCAATTTCCGAGATAACTTACGAGGCAGAGTAACCCACTCGTCTTTATTCGTGTCAAATACGATATATACTTTCTGCTTGTCAAATAAACGGCATGGATCATGAATTGAATTTTCCCACTGCCAATACCATCCAAATACGATATGATCCCTTTTTAATAAATCTGACGTATTGCGGATCATACGTTTACCACGAAATGTTTTGAAATTGCGCGACTGACCATCAAACATAAATTGTTCGACAGGAGGCATGACACCGTTGTATCTAGGAAATAAATCCTGCAAAGTCCTTGATTCTGAACTTACTAATTCTGTAAGAAGAAACAGCAATAGGTGAATGTTTATGTAATACGTATAACATCCATTAAAACAATCAAGTAGAAAAAAGAACAAGAGTAAAAACATTAAAAAGGAAAATTTATAATTATTTTTACTCTGATGCAATTTTTAAATTTATATGTGAAATAATCTTCAAATTCATTTATTCACTTTGTCTACATTAAGGCCATGTTATAAATCAGTCACGTGAACCAGCCAGTCCTGAGATCGATATTTTTTGTCTCATATTTAAAAATAAAAGTTAAAATAGAGCGGAAAAAATTTGGGAAAATATAAATAAATATAAAAGGACAGTGTGTGGTAAAGCATAGAGTTGGGGAAGAAAAAAAAGTTATTATTGGAATAACAAATATCGACCGGCGATCAAGCGATCTGCATTATCAACAGTGCTGACACCATGGATATATCAAATATCAATTTGTTTATTTGCAACAAACCAGCAAATATCATCGAGTGTAATTATTGCAACCGATGTTTGCATCATTTTCCTCAAGACATGTGAGCCACAACCTCAAAAATGTTTCGTTGGGAACATTGAAAATTGGTTACAGAGTTCTACAGCACGGTCGGTATTTTTGTGAATTTCCTTATTCATTACATTTTTTTCTTCAACATTTCGAGCCAAATGTTGTACACAAACGCAGATTACAGTTTCCTGATGCTTTCCCCAAAGTTTCAAGTCGATATCTCATTTTGTGTGGACATGAGTTGTTGCACAAATAATGCCGACATTGCTCCGGTTTTAATTTCTTCAAAAAATTTTTTTTCTAAATTTCGTTCCAAATGTTGTATACAAACGTACATTATTGTTTCCTGAGGCTTTCCCCAAAATTTCAACTCGATATCTCTTTCGGTGTGGACGTGAGTTGTTGCAAAAAAAAATATCGATAATTTAGGTCACGTGACTCATGTATAACATGGCTTAAAGCTTCTATGTTTTTGCTCACTTTTCATCAAGTTGCATTAAATTCAAAATCATTTTTGTCTGACTTTATGAGCATTGAAAATTATATGCAGTGTTTTGGTAGCTTCTGTAAGAATATAGTTGGATCTGCAATTACTTAATAAAAACATTGAAATAGTAGCTTCTAACATTGACAGTCAGTGATTGAAGTAACTTTAACTTCTTGCAAAGTTTCTTTTTTGAATAGGGACACATTTGATCCATAAGTTAATCATTGTCAGAATTTCGCGAAAATAAATTAACGTCTTCATTTATATTGTTCACAATTGAAGAATTTGCAATTGCAAATCCATAAAACTAAATTAATTTTAATTTTAAGTCATAAGAATCATACTATTCCAAAAAAGGTTGGAAATTACATGCATCAAACAAAGAAATCTTGAAAATTAAATAATTTGTGATACTTTATTTGGAAATTGAAGAATTTTCAATTTTGAAAATGGAAAATTATGCAATTTTCAAGTTTCCCAACCAAAAATGATGCCAATTTGATGACTAACGTTTCAAATCTCATAGATTTGGAATATTTATAATTGATAACTCTTGAACATAATTTTGAAAATCATTAAAATCATCGTAGTTTAGGAAATTTTATTTACACATCTCTAAAATTTAAAAACCTTCGACTAAAAATCGTCAAAATGGAGAACTTTTGAATCTTTACTCTAAAAACTTGTAAAAATTGATATTGTGAATCTTTAACATTGAAGAGCTTTTAATTTTAAAAATTTACAACTAAATATTATGCAAGTTTTTGGATTCAAATTCAAAAATTCCATAATTTTGGTGATAAGCATAAGAAATGGATTTAATTTATATGATTTTGGATTGAAAAATGTATTGCTTATCTTCAAAATAAAAAAAAAATGATATAATTCTTCATAATTAAAGTGTTTTTTATTTTGAGAATTTCAAATTAACAATATGGCAAGTTTTATTAATTGCAATTAAAATTTTTATAATTTTGATGATATGCTTTCGAAATTTCTTCAATTTGAAAGATAAATAATATAGAAGTAAAAACTTGACTTTTTATTTCCAAAATCGTCCAAATTCAATCATTTTTATTTATACATTTCTGAAGTTTGAAACGTGTTGACGAATCGTTCCGTTCATAGAATAACAGTTTGTGTATAAGAAGATCTGTGAAGATCCATGGTAGTGAATAAAAGTGATATTGTGTATGAAAGTCCTCAATATGGCAACATGACAATAAATGAGGATTTAAAATCACTAATAGTCTCAATACAAGCCAACTTGAGAAAAAACACGGAATCCCTATCGGAAGTGACTAATGACATTGAAAACTTAAACGACTCAAACAAAAGGATTTTAGAAAAACTCTCAAATTATGAACAAAAGTTCCAGGACCTGGAAAAAGAACACCAAACTGGAGGGAAGATTAAGTATCTGTGAGAGGAAAATAAACTACCCGGTCAGTAAGAAAAAAGCTAAAAACATTCTACTATTCAATATGAAGGACTGTTCTAAGGAGAACGCCGATTTACCCAGCACAGTAAAGAAAATTCTAGACTCTGCGAATATAAACATTGATGTTGATAATATTGAAGGTGTTAAGCGCCTTGGAAAAGAAGAGGGCTTAAGACCAATTCTGGTATTATTCACAAATCAAAACTACAAACGGGTTATTTTCCAGAATGCACAAAGTCTTTGCTCGCAAAACGTGGGTTTTTCAAATGACCTTTCAAAGAAACAAAAAAAAAGACTAAAAAAAACTACGCGAACAACTGTCCACTTATAAACAATGACAAGAGCAAAAAGAAAAGAATCCAATAGTTAAGGACTCAAAAATTACCCTGGACAACAAATCCTATGATCTAGCATCGATCCAAAAATATATTAGTGAAAATTACTTAGAGAAAATAAACTTCATGGCATCAAACTACACGTCTGATGTAGAGGAAAAAACATCATTAAAAACCTTAAAAATTAGTCGCAAAAGAGCACGCCCGAAAGATTAAAAAACAAACCTTGATAAAAAACCATGCGCGCAGGTCACGCTTCAACAGTAAGCTGGGTTCTTTCCTGCAAAGAAATATTGCATCAATATAAAAGTAAACACAGAAAATAGAGCACAAAAATAAATCTCCACCAGCTAATTCTAGAATAATCTTTTGGAACTACAGAGGATTCTCGAACCTCCCTAACTTGCTGGATAAGGTAAGCAACAACGATATCATCTGTCTAAGTGAAACCTGGCTCACTTCTCCTCCAAACCTCAAATTGATCATTAGAAATCACGCAAGTAACTTGATCTTCAACCAAGCTAGGAAAACAGGGACGAAAGGCAGAGCGAAGGAAGGGCTAATAATTATTACCAATGCACGGATCTACAAGGCCGAACCATTCTACTCATCAGAAAACACTATCTTTGCCAAAATATCGGGTAGCAAAATAAATATCGTAATTGGTTCTGTATATTTTAATCCAAAATTAGATGTAGATTGTTTTGCTGCGAATTTAGATGAATCGATAAGACTACCTTCGTCCAATTCCCTGATTATCCCATTATTATAGAAGGTGACTTTAACGCAAGGTTAGCTGATCTTAATAAATTTAATCCGGAATTTTTTTTTCTTAACTGGATAGAAAAACTGCTAAGTATGCAGGACGACCGTTACCCTAATATATGTTCTTTAAGAATGAAAATCTTATCTCAAACAGACCTAGGGCTAGACAAATTTAACTGGGCCTCACAAGTGAAAGCAATGTTTAAAAAAAATAAAAACTGAGGATGTTTGGGAGTCTCTGACGTTGTCCTTACTGCATGAAAGAAAAAACGAGAATTGATAGAAAGATAAATAAATAGACTTTGCGATGAGGAACTTCAAAGTGACTCGACAACTTCTGCGTTACAATTGTATTCATCTCTTAATTTGCGGAAAAGCTCCCAAAACTACCTCCGCTCTAGAAATCCTCTCGAACTTACGAGAATTATTGCGCAGCTAAGATTTCTCGATATTTACCAACCAAGAATCGTCTAGATAATGGCAATATTTGTAAATTTAATAGTATGAGTGAAGCAACAATTCTTGTAATTTAGATAAATAATTATTGAAAAATGCACAAGAATGTATATAAATTGCACAACTTCTGATTTTAGACTTCTGAAATTAAATGTTTTGTGATATATAAGTTATTCTTTGGAAGTCAAAGAAAATAAACTGTTATTTAAAAAATATATGTGTTATAAATTTTTTTCTTATCTAAAATCCGAAGTTGTACAATTTATATACATTCATGTGCATTTTTCAATAATTATTTGTTTAAATTAAAACAATTGTTTTTAATTCCAATTTTAAATTGCGCGCCAACTGCGGCCAACCAGTGCGCGGCCAGAACGCAAGCGCAGTAGCAACAGGCGCCAACATTGGGATCACTGGAATAGATAATGGATATTATCACATACTTGTTGAATGCCAAGCCTGTAGAGAAGACAGAGTCTTGTATATTTCTGAAAGTGTTGATGAACATGTGGTGAGAGAGACTTGGTCAAATTAGCTCTGTAAAGAAAGCTAGGAACTTTCGCAAATGAATGCTTACGAGAATGGGTTATAGCGTATAATAAATGTATGAAGAATATCGTTTAAACTAGTTATAAATAATAACAGTGCGTAACCTCTTTGTATGAATCAACCGATCCAATCACAAATAAATACTACAATAAAAAATTATTCAGAATTATTTTTTTTTTTGTTTAATTTTGATGATTTGCTTTCAATATTTCTTCAATTTGGAAGATTTAAGATTAGAAACTTGACTTTTGATTTTCAAAAACATCAAAGTTTAAGAATTTTTATTTGTGCGTCTTTAAAATTCAAGAGCTTCCAATTTTAACGTTTCAAAATTGTTGAAATTTAAATTGTGAACCTTTGAAATTAGGAAGTCTTCATATTGAAAATTTGCAATAAAAAATTATGCATGTTTGAAAATTTATAATTCAATATTCTGTTATTCAATCATTCAATTAAATCATTATTCAAATTTTTACAAATATTTTTTAAAATCCTGCGGAATACAAAAATTGACTTAAACTTTTCCCGAATATTTTTTGACATACTTCAAAATCTTCAAAACTTAAAAACAAGAATTTTAAATAAAATTATTCTAAATTTTCTTAGTATTCCAAAAATAAAATTTTATTTTCTTAAAACATTTCAAAACTCAAAATCTTGAAGATTTTAAGGAAGATTCAATATAAAAAAAATTGAATTTCAAGTACAATTCCTTTTTAAGATTCCTGATAACAATTTTAATAATTTTTTTATTCATAAAAATCACTTTGGAATTGTTTATTTTGATTTCAATATCTCTAATAATGTTGACAAATTTTCGGAAGATTACAAGCCATTTTTTCACTTTTAACGGTTTTCTTAAATTTAAGGAATAACTCTGTTTAGCTTGTGTGATTCTCTAACGTTCAGGAATCACACGAGTCAGGTATCGCCCACCTTCGCGTATTGATTGAGGTACCTGTAAAGCGGGTTGAAACTGAGAGGTTCAACTGTAGGGTAGAAACATTTCAACTTTTAACCCTAGGTTTGGAACTCTCAGTTTCAACTCGCTTTACAGGTACAAAAAATCGAATTTTCTATAGAGGCGCTATGAAAAATTATAAATATGATATTATATTATCTCATATTTACCAATAGAATTAAGAAAAACGGCAAAAGCGAGCAATAGAATACCAGCGGTGATCCGCATTTTTTAACAGAATTGATGACAGTATATGCCAGTAGATGACAGTAAATAATACTGATTTAGAGAGAGATGGAATTCCCTAGAAGATTTTTTCATATGTGTACTAGTTGGCTCTTCATATTCCACGTAGCTAACTTTGATTTGCTGATTCCCCCTTCTTCACCTCCTTTCCCCTCCCCCCCAAAAAGTTTTACACTTGGTGTATGGATGGCCTTTCGTCACTATCTCACTCGACCTTCTAGATTCAAACCTCGAAAAAAACAACCTTTATTTGAGAGATATATATGTGTAAAATAACGTGCATCGTTGGAAAAATTATATCAACATACGCTCATATTCCGAAAAGCGGATCCAAAAAAACAGATCTTTATTGGTCCAACCTTATCTCTTCCAAGGCTTCAATTATGCTACATATTTGTATGAAGAATTCATGTGATAAAACACGTCTATAGACGAATCACTCTCGTTGCTAAAGTATCGTTCAATTCCTTTCGCATGAACTGCCAGACAACTCCACTTCACTGGGTATGGGCCTGTGAACATTTTTCGCCTTATAATTACTGTATAAATTTAATCTCAACCAGTCATAACCCGCTGCTTCACCGACTTTATTAGAAGTACTCGAATTTACCTGGACGTTTGGTCAGGGGAGGCCGAAACTGCAAAAAATAGCCTCCTTAGTTCATCCGTTTTCTCGACAGTCTAGTTTGAAGCCAGACATTTGACACAAAAAAGATACATCCTCGACGTAAAACGTGGTGGTTAATATTTCAATAATTGTATATTACATCACAAGTTTTTTGCTAGGCACGTCTTCACGCCTGAAAACGTGTGTAGCCCTACTAGTGATGTGTGATATTTTATTCGAAACCACCATGTTACGAGCCCCTGGAAAGTTAGCGTTAGATAGCCCATTACCGAAATGGTGCGAGAACGTCCTTGGAAGTGAATGTATTTTGAAAATAATAATGATCATTGTCCGAGCATTCTTCATTTTGATTTGTTTTCTGCATTTATCAAATTTCTTAAAGGCCAGCTCATATATATCCTTTGATTTTTCGGGTAGTGAATCTTGTGTTTCTTTCACTTCTAGATTTATGTTCAGCGGTATAATTTTGGTTGTTTTTTCATGATTTTGAGTGCAGGGAGATTTACAATCACAGCATTTTGTGACGTCATTGCAGATGATTGAAGATTTCACGGATTCTATTGTTTTATATGAAAACATGCAATTGAATTGGCAGTCAGCTGTTTGGGTTGTGAATGGTAATCTCGTATGGTGCGAAATTTTTTGAGTGGTTCGGTGCGAGGTATTGTTTTGTATATATATGTCTACAGGACGGTTAGAGAATACACTGTGCGTTATTCAGTGGCCATTTGTGGAATTAATAATCTGTGAGTGGCTGACACCGTTCGGTGAAGGGTTATCTAACGCTCACTTTTCAAGGCGCGTTACAGGCTCATAACATGGTGGTTTCGAATAAAATAGTTTAACTTTCATCCGGGTAGTTGAATTTTCAACAAAGATAGAATAACTTTCAACTAAACAGTTGAATTTTTAACCAAAAAAGATTAATTTACTACAAGACAGTAAAAAGGTGTAAACAAGCACTAAATATTCTACTGGGGCGGTTGATTGCATCATTTGCCTTCATATCATTGATATTGGTATAACAAAAAGGAAAAATAAAACTTATTCGAAAATATTGAGGAAAATCTGATATCATAAAAAGATTGATAACAGGGACCAAAACATCCATCTTGCGATATACAAAAAATACCTTTGTACTATTCTGCATTTGATAACCCCCAAAAGACAATCCTTCTACCCATCGGTAGTGACTTCTTTATACTATCTAACAGGAAAAATCGAAAACTGTTTCGAAGCCCTCAAAATAGCTGTAAACTTCCTTTTCAAGACCCACAGGAGTCACCCAAATGAACTCACGAATTCTGGATTCCCCCAAAAGAGATCTTGAGTTTGACTACGCTTTTCAAAAGGTATTTCCAAAAAAAGTTTCGAGTCCAAAATATCCAATAAGGTCCATTCTAGAAACCCAAATATATACCCTAGTGTTACTCCCCACTTTCTAGCCTACCAAGAAACCAACCGCAGCACTTTTAGCGAAACAAATCTATAGTGATATTCTCGATCTTACAATAATATGTAACAGCCCAAAAAAACAACTAATAGCATTTTTACCGATGCAATTCCAAAAAGTGTCCATCTAAAACAGCCATTTCATTTAAAAATTGAAAATAGTCACACAAGTTACGTTCAGAAATCTCCAGGTTATGTTTCCAAACCCAGAACAATATTCAACAATCCCCAAAATCTAGCCGTAGCACTTTCAATGAATTTTAATGTGCTGAGGGTGGTTCTTTTGGGTCATCTCATATTACTTTGGGCTGGAGAATGTCCAGTAGAGTTTCTGAAAGGTAACTGGTGTGATTATTTTCAATTGAGATTGTTTGGCTCTTCTGTTTGAACGCAGCAAAAATGGGGTTAGTTAAATAAGCGAGAGGTGTGATTTTTTACATCAATCTATCTACGAGATTCTTGGGTAGGAGTTTTTGGAGACTGCTGAATATTATCATTGGTTTGACAAAATAGCCCTACATTTTCTGGATGTGGCTCGTGCGATTATTCAAAATAGAAAACTTAATTAGCCTTTTTAGAGGAAAACTCTTTTGAATTGTTTCGTTAAAAGTAGTGGAGGAGGTTTTTGAAGTTTGCTGAATATTATTATGGAATTCTGAACACAACATGGAATTTTTCAAAGATGACTTGTGTTACTATTTTCGGTTTCAAAATTTAATGTTTGTATTACATGGAGACCGTTTGAAACTGTTGCTTGCAAACGTTTTACTTGCGTTTTACTTGCGACGCTTTGAACTCTCGCTCGTGGACTACCAACTTGAATAGAAGTACGCAATCGTAACAAGTGCGGATACGTCCGTGGCTTTGAAGATGCTGCCAACGGAATGGTTTGATTGAATCAACAAAATATTTTGCTTAATTCTAGTAAAATCTCTTTTAACTTATTCCATAGATCCAACAAACATTTTTTTCAGACAATACAATATTTGCTAACATCAACAAAATGATTCGACCAAAAACTTTGATTTGTTGAAGCAAACAAATATGGTCAACAGAAAAAAAATTCTGATCATGCAACCAAAACTTTTTCTAATATCAACCAAATGCTGTGAACAACACGATTTTGCTGAATAGAGGAAATAACTGATATTATTGCAGCATGAATTCAACGATTTCACCGTGATGGATACAATCCTAACGTGATCTAAGTATTAATGTGTTTCCGAGTATGCCTTTCTCTATGCCCGTTCAAATTATATTCTCCATGCTGGTATAAATAAAGCATAAATGCACGATTATATTCTTGACTGTATTCTTCTTTGAGTTTTGGAACGATGTCTTCAATAGTTGTTCGATGCTTGTTCAGAAGCTCTACTTGCTCTTGTTCTACAATGTCCACTCGATCGTTTGCCTGTCTACATCCTCTAATGTGTGCTTCTTTGTATACTGGATTCTTCGATGTTGATATGTGTGTAGTAGCAACTTGATCGCGCGCAACAACAAGGTCCAAAAGACGATTTGCACCCAATTTTCGAGATAAATTGTGGGGCAGAGTAACCCACTCTTCTTTATTCGTGTCAAATACAATGAATACATTTTCAAAAGGAAAAAATAAAGGGCATGGAGAATGAATTGAATTTTCCCACGGCCAATACCATCCAAATATGATATGATCCCTTTTCAAGAAATGTACCGTCTTGAAGACCATACGTTTATCACCAAATGTTTCGAAATTGTGGAACTGAATATCTTCAAACCACAATTCTTCGACCGGAGGCATGACTCCACTGAATCTAGGAAATAAATCCTCCAAAGTCCTCGGTTCTGAACTCATCAATTCTGTAAGAAGAAACAGCAATAGGTGAATGTTCATGTAATTGATATTATTATTATACCATTAGGCCATTTCCCTTTCGGGGTAGGCGTGACTTGCTCGGTTAGTGTATAATACCTATTATAACAATCAAATAGGGGAAAAAACAAGAGAAAAAGAATTAAAAAAGAAAAACAGAGCCAATTTTTTCAGTCTCATGCAGTTAATAAATTAAGATATGAAATAATCTTGAAATTCATTTAACCACTTTGTCTACATTCAAGCCTATGTTTTTGCTCACTTTTCGCATGGAAACAAGAAAGACAAAAAAAACAAAATGCTTTTGATTTTTTTCCTGACACCCAGTTTGACAGTTTATTCGTACACATCAGTTTGGCATCCCATAAAATTCATTTTTCGCTTGAAGTTGTTGCTACTCAATGAAAATCCTATAGTTTGAATTAGAATTAAAAATTTTCATCTTGTTATATTGAAAGTAGAATCATTTTTATCAGACCTTATGAGCCAGTCAAATTATATGCAGTGTTGTGGAAGCTTCTGAAAGAAATCTAATTGAAACTGCAGTTGTTTCACACACAAATATGGAAATAGTATCTTCTAACATTTACAGTCTCTGATTTATGTAACTTGAACTTCTTGCAAAGTTTCTTGTTTAAATGCGGACACATAAGATGCATACGTTAAACATTACGAGAGTTTCGAAAAAATAAATCAAGTTTTTCATTTATATTGTTTACAATTGAACAATTTTCAATTGCGAATCTATAAAATTGAATAAATTTCAATTTTAGGTCTTAAGAAGTAAACAATACCGAAACAAGTTGACAATTACGGATTTAGGAGAGGGAGGTCTACTAGTAAAAATCTCTGTATCTATACGGACTATCTAATTAACAGCGTTGAGGCTATTTTGCAAGTAGATGCTGTTTATACTGAATTTTCTAAAGGCTTCGACAAAGTAGACCATGTTATCCTTGTGGAAAAGCTCACTGGGTATATCGGGTAACATGCTGTCTTGGCTAACAAGCTATCTAATTAACAGAACTCAATCCGTTCGAGTAAAAGTTCAATACTCTAAATCATTCACGTCATCCTCTGGAGTCCCCCAGGGTTCGCCCCTTGGACCTTCAATGTTTTTCCTTTATGTAAATGATATCTGCTCAATAATTAAATTTTGTTTCTTTTTACTATTTGCTGACGACCTTAAATTGTATGGAGCTGTCTGCTCCCTTTCGGACTGCATCGAACTTCAAGATGACCTCGACCATCTTCAAGTGTGGTGCACTCTTCACGGGATGCAGCGTAATGTCAAAAAATGCGCAGTCATAACATTTACTAAGAAAAAGCTGTCATTGAATTATCATTACACTATTGGAAATGAAGAGCTATCTAGGTTTACGAGATGGCTTGACTTGGGTATACAGCTGCATCACTCCTTATCTTATGAAAAACAGATTTCGGTTGCAATCAATAATACTCTCAGGACTATGAGCTTTGTCATAAGGAACGCTTCCAAATTTAGTAACTTACTCACACTTAAATTGTTATACTTTTCACTTGTCAGACCTATCTTAGAATACGCCTCCGTAATCTAGACACCACTGTATATGGTACATAGAATTATGGTCGAAAGAGTTCAAACCCGTTTTTTGCGTTTCTCGGCCAGGCAAATGGTAATGCCCAGGAATGGATGAGATCATGATTATAGTCGAATCAAAACACTACTTAACATGCCTAAAATTAACTCTAGATTTCTACTCGCAGATTTAAGCTTTCCTATTAACATCTTAAACAACAATATCTAATGCTAACTATGGCAAAAACGCTGTATTGACTAGAATATGCAGGGAAGCCAACTTATTGTGGGATAATCTCGACTTCTTTAATAATTCAACGACAGAATTCAAACTCGCTCTTAAGAACATTCTTAAAATCGGACAAACATTCTTAAAAATGACAGCGGAATTTTCAGGGCAGCGGATCAGGGCTTAGGATACTGGTACAGTAGGACTTGTTGGATGGGAAGATTTTGTGACACGGTACTGCCAAGGGGAATAGCCAAGATTTGTTTCTGCTATAAGGAAAAAAAGTTAGGGCAACCTAACCTCAAACGTCAAATATGCTATGTTAATATTAAATACATATTTCAGGCTTCAGAATTATTTTCGAAATTACCTAACTTCTTCTTGTTGGTTTACGATCTTTTATTTTCAAATAATAAAATAAAAAAATGCAAAATTGTATGTTTCATCGGTTGGTGCGATAGTAGTGGTAGATTATTGTAAATATACATCTGAATACACAGGCTCATTCAATCGATTAGAATCGATTCTATAAACTTGACTCTACAAACCAAAATAATACAAATTTTTTATATTTTGTTTTATTTGTTGAAAGTCAAAGATCTTCAACCATCAAGAAGGTGCTGAACAATTCCGAAAATTAATATCAACCTTAAAAAAAATATTAATTAATCAAATAAAAAGTTTGAGGTTTGAGATAAGTTGTCCATCTTCTTTGATTTTTACTCTTATAATAAATTTCAGCAGTTCAGTAGTTCCTTTGATTTGAAAGTTTTTGACTTGAAAACTTAACTTTTGATCTTTAATATCATCCAAATTGAAGAATTTTCATTCATACATCTTCAATATTAAACTGTTTTTAATTTTGACAATTTACCATTAAAAATTTTGCCAGTTTTCAGTTTTTCAATTTTTAGTTGTGTAGTTTTGATGATTAACCTTCGAAATTTCTCCAGTTTGAAAGATTCAACAATCAAAAACTTGACTTTCAATTTCCAAAATCATCAAGAAATAAGAATTTTTATTAATGCATTTTTGAAATTCATATTCGAAATTTAAAAGTTTCAAATTGTATAACTTTGAATTGTAAAGTTATATATTAGAAGAGGTTTTAATTTGGACAATTTGCAATTAAAAATAATGCAAGTTTTAGGTTTACAATTAAAAATTTTCTAATTTCAATAATTTACATTCGAAATTTCTTTTATTTGAAAGATTTAAGATTAAAAAATTGTCTTTAAATCTTCAAAATCATCCAATTTTTCAAATTAAAATGTAAAGTCAATAATATTATTATAATCAATTCGAAAAAGATTGAAAATTATTTCATATATAAAAAGAATTTTGGGATGGTAAATATTCTTTGATTTTACGTAAGAGGCAACAACAATGGTATTAATAAAGGGAAAACCGTAACGTAACATATTTTCATATCTTCTTTATACATTTATAATAGAGATATTTATTAAATAAATATAATATAAATAAATATTCATCAAAAATAATAATTCATGACAAATATGACCACATGGCCTATCGAACTACTAAAGAGGAAACCGGTGCGATTCCGAGACGTCGACATACCGAAAATTAACTGACTTAACAAAAGTTTTAATAAAATAATTTCAAATTTTCCTACAATTTTTTAATCTTTCAAAAATAAAGACAATGCCCTAAAGTTTTCAATTTTCCTACTCCACATTTTTTAAATCATTTAAAATGTTTTGAATATTTTTAAATTTACATTTTGTTTACAATTTTTCGGAACATTTTCTAGTTTTTAATTATTTACGAATCATTTCAATTCTAAAATTTTAAAATAATTTTTTAAGATCTTGCAAAATAAATAAAAAAACTAGAACTCTACCCGATTATTCTTTGACATACTTTTAAATCTTTAAAACTGAAAATCAATCATTTAAAATAAAATTGTTCCAAATATCCTCAGCAATCCTGAAATAAAATTGTATTCTCCTGAAACATTCTGAAATTCGGAATCTTGAGGATTTCAGAGCAATTTTGTTAATTTTAAAAGATTTTTCGGAAAAATGCGAAAATTATTTAAGATACGTAAATAAAATGTAGATTTTTCAAGGTTTTAAAACAAAATGTTAAAGTTTTTGAAGGATTGTACCAGAATAATTAAAAATATTCTTAAACGCATTGAAGAATTTTGAAAATTGTAAAAGAAACCTAAAACTTAAATGCAAATTTTTTAATTTTTCAATAAAAAAATCGTAGCTTTTTGAGGAATTCGCGTGGCATTAAGAGAATACAAAACTTTTTTTAAAATTGCTGATACAATTTTTAATAATTCCTTACTTTAAAAAATTCACTTTAAATTTTTTTTCTAAATTTAAGAAATACTTCTATTCAACTTGTATGATTCTCTGAAATTCATATTTTTTGGCTAAAAACTAATTTTGGTAAAAAATGTATCTATCTGTTTGAATATTCAACTTAATATTATAAATATGATATTATATTATCTCATATTTACCAATAGAATTAAGGAAAAGGGCAAAAGTGAGCAATAGAGTACCAGCGGTGATCCTCATTTTTTAATATAGTTGATGACAGTATATGACAGTGGATTACAGTGGATGACAGTAAATAACAGTGATTTAGAGAGGAATGGAATTCTCTGGAAGATTTTTTCATATGTATACTTGTTGGCTCTTCATATTCCACGTAGCTAACTTTGATTTGCTGATTCCCCCTTTTCACCTCCTGCCCCCCCCCCCCACCCCTCACACCCAAAATAGTTTTACACGTGGTGTATGGATGGCCATTTGTCACTACCTCACTCGATCTTCTAAATTTAAACCTGGAAAAAAACACCTTTATTTGAGAATAATGTTATGTATATATGAATGTTCTGATCTATTTCCTTGGATACCTAACTATAACAGAAGAATGTGTGTCATTTGAAAAATTATATCAACATACGCTCATAGTATACAGGCGAGATCCAGGAAAACAGACCTTTATTGGTCCAACCTTATCTCTTCGAGAGTTTTAATTATTCTACATATTTTTATGAAGAAGTCATGTTATAAAAGTTCATGATTTTAGGAATAATCAATAATGATAATTATCGAGAGGCGTGTGCTTTTTTCTGTTATATTTTTTCTTTCCTTGTATTGCAAATATTTTTTTCAACAATGAAGAAAAGTAGTTTAATTATCTTCCAAAATAGTTTAATTTTGAAACTAAGATGATGAATTGTCCGCAAAACAGTGGAATTTTTAACCAAGAAGCATAGATTTTAATAGTATTGTCAAATTTGCGAAAAAATAATTAAATTTTCAACCAACTAATTAAATTTCTGATCTGCAATCAACTTCTGATCTGCAATCAATATTGTTCTTGCTACAATCCTTACAAGTAATTTCACATTGCACTGTGTTGGAAATATTATCATATTGGAGTTTTATCCTTTTGGTTCACGAAACAGTTTAAATCATATTTAATTGGTTTATAAATAACCGTAAAGTTATAATTCTTGAAAAAGCTAGCATAAGATTTGAAAAGCAATTGAAAATATGGATGGTGCTATCTGTTCAGTGATTGATTAAGTTAGAAAACCATTCAATACAAAAGTTAAAATTATTATTTTTATATCAGTTTCATGAAAAAAGTGTGTGAGGTCTTCATTGTTCGCTGTACCAGACTTTTGATGACGCTAATTTTATAAGGTGGATATGTTATGGAACGAAAGTTTTTGAACAACCAGATCATGCAGTTTTTCATATATGAATTAAGGGATCTTTCAACCATAGATGATAACAAAACTATTCGATTACACAATTTTAATTTCATACCTACCCATAGACATCATTTAGGAAATAATATTTTCTCTTCAGTTAGAACATCTTTAGAAAAAGGTACTGAGACCTTTTGATCTTGTTTTAAATAATAGACAACTGAATTTTCCTTTTATTCAGTGCTGAGATATTCCTTATGTCAGAAAAAATGTTAATAATATGTCTAAGATTATGGCAATTGTCATACACACTTCAACAAAATCATATTCATGCAAGATATACAACTGTATTTTGATTCAAGTAAGAAGATAATTTTATAATATGTCAGACTTAATAAATAGAAAGAGACGCAAGGAAAAAAATTCCTTCTCAGCAAGCGGAAACGTAGCACCTTGAATGTGCACGTAATTAATAAAATAATAATTAGTAGATAATAGTAATTTATTTTATATTATTTGAAATCATTACGCACTAAAACTTGGGGTATCAAATTGTTGCAGATGTATTGATCTAGGATTTCAACTTAATATGATTCGCTTTAGAGGATCAATAAAAATTAATGGGCGCAACTTCAGGGCTTTCTAGCATCAGTATGCAAAACAGAATGACAAGAGTGTGTTTGTGAAAGTAAACAACGAAAGAAAGCGGATTTTTAAAATGTTATTCTGAACAGAGAGATTTATTTAGGGTTGAAAAATAATTAAGCGATTGATGGCGTTGATAATAGTAAAGGTGTTCAAAATACACCTCTCTCAAGGAAGTTGTGTTGAGAACTGAAATGTCAGACAACCTAATGGGTTTTCGAATTTCTCGTCACTTTAAGAAGTAAAATCGATCGTTCAGGTGTTTAAAATACATCTTCCTCGAGGAAGTTGTATTCGTAACTATAATTTAAAACACGCTGATAGATTTTTGAAGTTCTCGTCACTCTAAGAAGTAAACCCGGTAGTCTAGGTGTTTAAAATACATCTTCCTCTAGGAAGTTGTGTTCGTAACAGACATTGAAAACACGCTTTCTGCCAACAATGAATACTATAGTTGCATTTACAATTATATTCACGATGACATTTACATTTATACGCATCTTCACACGGAGTAATTTTTTTCGACGTTAAAACAAATTCTAATGTAATAAAATTATAATATTACATACGAAGCTTAAATATTTTCCCTTCTTCTAGACTTTATGAATCATTTCTGTTTGTTGAGGCGTGCTCTGTAACGTAACCTAAACATTACTGTTTTTTTTAAGTATGCCTTATTCTATGCCCATCTAAATTATATTCTCCATGTTGGTACAAATAAAGCGTAAATGCACGATTATATGCTCGACTGTATACCTCCTTGATTTTTATAATAATATCTTCATGCCCTGAGGTGTGCTTCTTTGTATACTGGATTGTTCGATGTTGATACGTGTCTAGCAGCAACTTGATCGCGCGCAACAACAAGGTCCAAAATACGGCTTGAACCTAATTTCCGAGACAAATCACGTGGCAAAATAACCCACTCGTCTTTATTCGTGTCAAATACGATAGATACATTGTGGTTGTCAAAAAAACGGCATGGATTAATAATGAAATTTTGCGACCGCCAATGCAATCCAAATATGATATGATCCCTTTTTAAGAAATTTACCTGCGAGTAGATAATAAGTCTAACACGAAATGTTTCGAAATTGCGGAACTGATGTTTAAATATAAAATCTTCGACAGAAGGCATGATACCGTTGTATCCAGGAAATAAATCCTCCAAAGTCCTCGGTTCGGAACTTATTAATTCTGTAAGAAGAAACAGAAATAGTTGAATTCTTATGTAATAGATATAATATTCATTATCACGATCGAGTAGGAAAAAGAACTAGTGAAAAAATAGTTAAAAAAGGAAAAGTAGGAAATTTTTTTTAGTCTGATACACTTTTTAAATTGAAATATGAAATAATCTTGAAATTCATTTATTCACTTTGTCTTCATTCAAGCCTATGTTTTTTTCACTTTTCGCATGGAAACAAAAGGGACAAAAGGGAAAAAAATTCGAGATTTTTTTTCTTGCACCCAGTTTGGCAGTTCATTAGTACACGTCAGTTTGGCAGCTTATAATATTCATTTTTCGCTTGCAGTTGTTGCGATTCTATGAAACTGCTATGGTTTGAAACAGAATTTAAAATTTTCGTCAAGTTAGATTAAATGTAGAATCATTTTCTTCTGACTTTATGAGCATCTGAAATTATATGCAGAGTTCTGGATGTTTCTGAAAAAAAATCTAATTGAAGATGCCGTTACTTGTTAAAAAGACAGAATAGTGGTTTCTAACAGTTACTGATTCAAGTAACCTGAACGCTTTCATTTATATTTTGCACAAATGAAGAATTTGCAACTCTTAGATTATAATTCGTCAAAATGAAAAAGTTTCAAACTGTTATTTTAGAAAATTGTGAAACTTGATATTGTAAACCTTTAAAATTGAAGAGCTTTCAATTTTCGAAATCATAAAAGAATAAAATAATATTCTACATCTAAAGTGTTTCTAATTTTGACCATTAAAAATTTAAAATGTGGCAAGTTTTATTTATTGCAATTAAAAATGTTGTAATTTTTTTAATTTGCTTTCGCATGTTCTTCAATCTGAAAGACTTGAAGGTGAAAACCTGACTTTCTATTCCCAAAATCATTCAAATTTAATAATGTTCACTTATACATCTTTGAAGTTTCAGATGTTCCACTTGTAACTGCTGAAAAGTGTATGAATTTAAATTATAAATCTTTAAAATTCTAGTGTTTTTAAGTTTGAAAAATTACAATAAAAATTATGCAAGTTCTAAGATTTACAATTTGAAACTATGCAATTTTGATAATTCACTTTCAAAATTTCTTCACTTTGAAAGATATTGGATTGAAATCTTTACTTTTGATTTTCAAAGTCGTCAAAGTTCAAGAATTTTTATTGATGCGTCTTTAAAATTCAAGAGCTTTCAATTTTAACGCTTCGACATTGTTGAAATTTAAATTGTGAACCTTTGAAATTAGGAAATGTTCACTTTGGATATTCACAATGGAAAATTATGCAGGTTGTGAGATTCATAATAAAAAATTCTGTAATTCAAATCGTCCCAACAGAATATCCAGAAATATAACAAACCGTTTCAAAAGATTTCCAAAATTGTCAAAAACGACTGGATGATTTTCTGCTAATTTCTCTCAGTTCGATAGATTTTTTTTAGATTCAAGCAGTAATTTGAGTCTGCTTTATAGGTTTTTGAAAACTCATTTCACCCTGTAGAAATTAATACTTTCTTGTTCAAAAATGCAACTACAAGGCTGAAAATCAATCTATTTCGGTTAAGTTTCCAACTATTGTGTTGAAAATTTGTCCTTTTGGTCGCAAATTTGGTCGCGATCTATTACCGCGGTTAGCGGATTTGTGTATCATGTATGTCAGTGTTTTTCCAGTGTTTTTGTTGACGAAACGACAATTTGCCAACAAAAAATCAATATAATAGAATCATAAAGCGACTTGAATATTTCACGGCATATTGAGCATTGCAGCATCACTTCGCGGCCATGCTAGCCTAGGTGTAATTGTCAGCCGTCAGGAAGGTTTCCCCATGAGACTGCAACTACATACGAGTTTTTGGAGAAAATATTCTAAACGTGCAGGTAAGTGATACAGGTCAGAATAGTAATATTTCTCAAATGTAAAATCTATTTCCTCAGTCATGTTGCATTCTTTTGTCGATTGACGACCTTTTAGTTTCACGAAATGAATTGAATTATCTCAAATGTGAGGTTAGTGTTTGAGATCGGGTACTCCCATGACGTCATGCTAAAATACTAAATTCAAGGCTTCCGGCTCTTCGGGCCTCTTTGTTTAATTGGTCAGCCATTGACAAGGGCGTGGCCGTACAGTCCGTAGAGGGACCATGGTGGGAGGTGACGAAACTGCGGAATTGAGAATAAGCGTATATAGGGGATGTATAATAGGTGAAGTGTACTTGACATTCATAATTTCTTTAATTTGAAAAATTTTTAATTCATGATTTGTCTTTTCATCTTTAAAATCATGCAAGTTTTTTATTAGAACATAAAATCAATATCATTGTGAGAAGTTGTAGGCTCCGGAAGCTACGATCATGGTTCTTT
>CAKNYM010040193.1:0-25075 GCA_932195095.1 Andricus curvator
TCAATACCGAAAACTAGCCTTGAAATGATACTTTTTTTTTACAGTGCTTTGACTCGAAATGTCCATGCGAACATGCCTAGTGCGGAAATTATTAGGTATGACCTGAATTTTTTACATTAGAGATGTATTTCACGTATCTAATGCGAGAGAAATTACTAAGAACCCTGAATGAAATGCTGATCATAGCGTTTCTGTGCAAATACATGAAAATTAGAGCCTTTTGAGTCAAAATGCCCCTTTTACCGCGCCTAGCGCGAAAACTATTAAGTCTGCTTATATTTCATCTTTTGCATAAAAATGTATTTTACGTGCCTAATGCGAGGAAAAATAATGGGAATCCTGGTAAAGATAATCATCGAGATGAAAGGCCCCTAATAACCTTATTATAACAGCCATTTGTTTTCAGACAGTAAGTGCGTACATGCCGAGGTAGATTACGTCGCAGCGATGGATAAACTCAATTACCTGGAAATAAGGTTACACGGTGACGAGATGAATATGATCGACAAATTTTAGATCCATCCAAATCGAGTTTAAAAAGTTATATGCGGAGAGAATAAAATATAAGTGCCAAGAGGAAAATTTGGACGTAATATTAACAAAGGTTTTGAGAAATAATAGAGATGTCGTTTGCAGATATAGTCAAAATCTCTAAATTGAATATGACCATATTGTTTCAAGTACCTAACCGTAATTAACAAGCAGAGACCTTCAATTTCAAATGAATTAACGCGGACTTTGTAAGATATCACCATTAAAATAAGGAATACTTGAAGCAAAATGATCTTTACAATCTACAGAAATGAGATCGAATTTGAGAACGTAATACGATATCCCCTTCAATTGCGAGAGCACCCTTCTAATTTAGCGCTTCGTACTACCAGGTCCTCGTGTCACAGCCATAAGAGGGTGTAATTCGCGAATATTATCGTCTATCGTCCTGTCGCTCACTAGATAAACGGAGTATTACTTTGACCAGTATTCGAAATTGAAGGAATCAAAACATGTTTCATAGCTCTTTTGTTAGACCTAGAATTTTGATCTGAAACTTCTTTTGGGGCGGGAGTGAATTGAAAAAACAGCACGACCGCACGACTGCATGCAAGAGCGAGCAGGGTCTACGACTGGATGTACGTATAAAACCTCTTCATATTACCACCCCCCTCCACTCGTGAATGAATGCTGTGCGCCGGTGCTGTATGCTGCAATAGCGCGCGCCATTTGAAATCTTTGCCGTGCGTACGTCTGAACTCTCCTTAGAAATGACTGATGGAATAGACATTAATCTATCGTAGAGGAGTTTCAAATATTAATTTGTTAATGGCAATTCATAATATTGAAGTTTGATTAAAATAAGAAAACATATTCATTCAAGATGAAGGAATTTATTCATTATAAAGAAATCATAAAAATGTGATAATAAGCAGGCAAATTTATTAAATTTAGGATGACCTACAACATTATATTCTTGCTGAAGTAATTGAATTTATGCTCAAACATACCTAACTTCGCTGTAAATAATATTACGCTTTGATTTTATTTTAAAGTACTATGCTAATTTAAATAAATATTTCTCATAATGATTATTTAATATTTAAATACTTGTTAATTCCAGCATTATAGGTACTACTTTTTATTTAAAATCCAAACAAAAACGTAAAATTTAGATGATTTTGACCATTTTTTCACCTGTAAACTAAATTGTCTATATCCTATTCTTTAAATACATCATTTGCTGCTATAGACGTGGTCGAATTCGCTGTGTACATAAATCGATTTAGATGGATCATCAAGCAGAGACTCAGTTATCGAGTTCTTTTCGTTCTCGGTGGGCTTTGAAAAATTCTTCTTTGAATTTTTCAAATTCTTTTTTCGTTTTACCATAGATTCCAATCGCTGCACTTCAATTTTCTTCTTTTCAGATGGCTGATGTTGTAGTGCAGTTTCAATACTTGTTGTATTTTTCGCGATATATATATATATATATATACATGTATAATTGTATATATATATATATATATGTGTATATATATGAGGGTGGTTCACAAAAAACTTGTTTTTATTTTTGAAAACAGTTCGTTTCTCCGGGTAAAAAAAAAACACTCTCCTAATTTTTTCAGATTAAAAAAATTTTTTTTAAAGGTTTCGAGCATCAAATTTACGTAAAAATTGAGATTCTCGTAGTTTACAATTTTTTAAAAATATATATATTAGTTTTACATAAATATCTTATGAATAAATATTGTAGATAATACAAAGAAGAAAACTCTCATTTTGTGTCTGATTAAAAAAAATTATATAAGACCAGAATTTTACCCCTGAAAATTTTTTGCAAGGATTCTCAAAATTCTGAGATGTTCCCTATACAGAGTTTAGTATTTCAGAGTTGAGGATTTGAAAAATCAGTTCAAAGTCTCTCCCACAAGTTTTTTATCTGGTCAAGTTGTGTTGCTATTTTAGGATAAAACTCGAAAATGTTTATTCAAAATTTGGGCTGAAATTGGTCATTTCATACTTATTTATGTAATAACCATATTCTATATTTCTATGCTTGAGCCAACAAACATTTCAGTTAATTGTTTTAACTGTAAATGTAATTATTCAAAATTTATCTTTTTGAATAAGTTTTGGTTTTCAAAAATAATTATTTGAATTTAAATAATGCAATGAAAATATTGACAAAAGGTCATTTTCCACCAGTTGCAAAAATACAACTTTGTATTGATATTTGACAATAAAGTTACTTTGTCGATAAAGATGGGGCATTACGGTCCACTTTTATAAAAAAAAAACATGTTCACACGGTTTATGTTTTTCTTTAAAAAAGCAAGTGGCGGCTTATCCCGACTGTCGACTTAGCCCTACTCTCCCCTATTACAATTACAATTGATTAATTTCAAGCAGCAGCTTTCAACAATTATGACAGTTGATCAAGCTGGAGCAGGCTGCTGTCTTGCCTTCTGCTTGAGTAATACGACAGATACATTTACGATGAATGTTTACTTTGATGCAGTAAAGCAGAAGGTAGGCATTATTCAAACTACTACGTTCATGTCCGATGACACGCAAACATTTTACAATGCTTGGTGTCAAGTGATGGGCCAACCAAACCATCGCCTGCTCTGCATATGGCATGTAGATCGAAATTGGAGGCAGCAAATGCACGCAAAAATCAAGGACCCTGTAAAATACACCGAAGTGTAAAAGTGGACTAGAACTCTTTTGGAAATCACGGATCTCGATGAGTTTTCCTACAGCTTGCCAGCTTTTCTTTTGCGATGTGAACAGGACGAAGCTACTGCAGCATTTGGAGAATATTTTCGAAAAAACTATGCAAGTCGCCCTGAGCTATGGGCTTATTGTTACAGAGTAGGACTTGAACTTAACACAAATATTTTCCTGGAGGCACTGCATAAAATTCTCAAATACTTTTATCTAGCCGGAAAGCAGAATAGAAGAGTGGACAAATGTGTAGCAATTTTAATGAAATTCATAAAAAATATGATGTTCAAACGCCTAATAAGAGAGATGAAGGGGAAGCCTACTTATCGTATGGAGAGAATTGGACAGAGCCATCGGAACAGCGATTCAATCACAGATGGTATTATTTCAATAATTTTTGTAAATGAATGTAAGGTTCAATCATCAACTGCTAGTGGACGATCTTATGCTGTCACCGTCAGTTGCAAAATAGACTGCCCTGGATGTCTTCTTGCATGCCCGGAATGTAAAGTCTGTGTACACAAGCTTTCCTGTAACTGCATTGATCATGAGATTCGGAGAAATTTCTGCAAACACATGCACGCGTGTATTCGACTGGGAAAGTTGCAGTGTGAAGTTAAAAATGATGAACGAGTGCAAGAAATGCAATTTGTTGCCCACAGCCAAACAGTAACATCTTCATTGTCAACACAAGTAAATCATGTGCGTGACACTTTCAACGACGAAGTGAAACTGAACAGTATGCTAAAATTGTCTATGGAGGTGAATAAAAGTAAGTTTACTGCTGAAGATTTTTCACAGATCATGAAATCCGCAGAACGACTTGTTGATCAAATTCAGGCAATCGCAAAAAAACAACAAGTATTGAAACTGCACTACAACATCAGCCATCTGAAAAGAAGAAAATTGAAGTGCAACGATTGCAATCTACAGTAAAACGAAAAAAGAATTTGAAAAATTCAAAGAAGAATTTTTCAAAGCCCACCGAGAATGAAAAGAACTCGATAACTGAGTCTCTGCTTGATGATCCATCTAAATCGATTTATGTACACAGCGAATTCGACCACGTCTATAGCAGCAAATGATGTATTTAAAGAATAGAATATAGACAATTTAGTTCACAGGGGAAAAAATGGTCAAAATTATCTAAATTTTACGTTTTTGTTTGGGTCATTTGAACCTACAATCATTTTACATAAAAAGTAGTACCTATAATGCTGAAATTAACAAGTATTTAAATAATAAATAATCATTGTGAGAAATATTTATTTAAATTAGCATAGTACTTTAAAATAAAATCAAAGCATAATATTATTTACAGCGAAGTTAGGTATGTTTGAGCATAAATTCAATTACTTCAGCAAGAATTTAATGTTGTAGGTCATCCTAAATTTAATAAATTTGCCTGCTTATTATCACATTTTTATGATTTTTTTATAATGAATAAATTCCTTCATCTTGAATGAATATGTTTTCTTATTTTAATCACACTTCAATATTATGAATTGCCATTAACAAATTAATATTTGAAACTCCTCTACGATAGATTAATGTCTATTCCATCAGTCATTTCTAAGGAGAGTTCAGACGTACGCACGGCAAAGATTTCAAATGGCGCGCGCTATTGCAGCATACAGCGCAGGCGCACAGCATTCATTCACGAGTGGAGGGGGGTGGTAATGTGAAGAGGTTTTGTACGTACATCCAGTCGTGCAGGGTCTGTATCGTGACATTTCTCTGTCTCTCCCTCTTACGCACTGTCTATACCTTTTCTCTCTATTCGAGTCTCCTTTTTGTGCGGCGATTCGCAATGAGGTTCATTCTGCAAAACTAATCGTAGGTGGCAGCACCGAGCCGAGTACTAGACCCTCTGTCGATGAGATACGAATTTCAACAAAAGAAATTTTGTTAATAAGTATAAAGTTCCATTTATACCTTGTCAACATAACAAAATATATTTTTCAAACTTTTGTATCAATATTTATCATATAGAATTCGCAAAAGGTTGATAAATCCTTTCCTGACTGTCACATGCAAAGTGAGGTTAGGTTTACTATAGTTTACCATATATTCAATTGTATGTATAATTTCCACTAAAAGTATAAAAAACCTTCGCATGTAAGCATTAAACATATATTTAAAGATTATTTACCCTCATATATTTAATTATAAGCAACCGTAAAACTAGCACCATATTTTTTCGTCTCTCATCGACAGTGGGTCTAGTACTCGGCTCGGTGCTGCCACCTACTATTAGTTTTTCAGAATGAACCGCATTGCTCTAGGCTTCTCTTCGATATCCCCACCACAGCCACGCTAAGCATGTGTATGCTCCCCCGACCTCACTATCACCCTCACTCTCTTTCACCCCCTCTCTCTCCTTCGACCCCTTCATCACCTTTCTAACCATTTTATAAGAAAGCAACTCCAAAATTAAACTGTTGACGGTTCCCTTGACGCCTTATTTTCAAAGATTCTTAAATACATTTTAAATACATGGATTTTTCCCGGAAACTTATAATATTGCAGTTAAATTATTATAATTATTTCAATTCTAATACTTCAAGCAGAAAAAGCTTGATACATGTATATAGATTTCTTTATCGAATTTCAAAGAATTTATTGAAGAAAATAGAGCTGCTTCATGAAATTTCAAAAATTTTCAAATATTTCAAGGTTTTTCCTCTCTAAACTGAGAGGTATTCGAAGGAATTTTCGACTGATTTTAATGGTTTGAAAAAAATTTCAAATCTTTTTTTCTTAAAAATGCTGACATGTTAGGGCTTTTTTGACAGATTCCAGTGCCTAATTTAATGGGTTTTCACTGAATTTGATAATAATATTTTTATTCTTTTTCAAAGATTTTGCTGACAATAAATCAAGGACTTCACACTATTTCAGAGATTTTTCTACATATTCGAGATTATCTCCGAAAAACCTTTTTAAAGCACTCAAAATAATATTATTGGCAGATGGAAACATAAGAACTCCTATCTAATACAACGCTACTGAAGGCTGGCGACCTTCTCAGCATAAAACACCAACCAATTGAGACTCTCGGTTCCCATTCTCTGTCCTCGCCGGCCCCCCCCCCCCCGTAACAGAATTTTTTTCGGAGGGATGACGTTACAACTAGACTCTCCACCATACGACGAATCACTACGTAACTTAGACATGATTTCGACTCGCAAAACAAATTTCGCGCAGAAAGGTGGTAGTTGGATGTACAATCTAAACAATGAATAATACAAACAATAAAATAGCCTCGGAATGGACTGAAACTTTGATTGACGAAATGCATACATACGGTAAACGTAAGGGTCGAGTTTCAGGCGATGAATGGAGACTGGGTGTTTTGAATGCTGGAGGAGTGAATGACCTTAAGGTACAGGGCCGACGCAGCCAGCATGGATGCCATGGAGAACTCCAGACATGTAAAATTGTAAATCTTCAACCATGGAAATTCCATACATGGAAAACTGGACGGAAAGATAAAAAATTTTACTTTTGCTTAAAAAATATATCTCTTGTTTGGGTTCTGCACTGTTCGTTTTCGATTTCTCTTGTCGGCAATGGTATCGGTGATACCTTGTTTTGTGTACCCTTCACGCACTTCACTAAGTACCTGACCTTTGATGAAGAATTTAAACTTCCAAATTTGCATAGGTCGTCACCATGAGCTTGTAAAATTTGGATGTTTATAGTCCTAACTTTATTGTTCTCGAGTTGTCACTCCACAGGGGCTCTACGCCGAGCCCGCCAGTCTGGGCACGGGATTTCCCCCTATGATTATGGTTATTTCCACTCATTTCGGTCACTTTGACAATATACCTGTGTCACGACTAGAAACACAATAATTGGCACAAAACTCTGGCCTAATTATTAGGCCAGAGTTCTCAGTTTTAGATTGCATTTTGCACTGTGAACATCTCTTTTAAAATCAAAATCATTGAACGTAAACGAAGTGATTGTCAGACACGAATGTTAGCAAAGGTGAAGAAGATGAAGGAGGAAAAAGTGATAAGAAAACGCAGCTTTTAGACAATTTTTCCTGCGTAAGAAAGATGATAGCTTTAGCTCTTGTAATATTAGTGATAATAAAAATTGTGATTTCGAAAATAGGAGTGAAAACGTAAACACTTAAGGGAAGAAGGAAATAGACTGTTACGGAGAAAACCGTAAGTTGAAAGTTTTATAATATATTTTTTTGACAATAATTCTTTATTTGAAAATTAAAAAAGAATAGTAAACGATTTTATTATTTAGATATTCCAAACGGGACTGAGAAACGTCAAACCGTCCTCTCTTCAATTTTTTATAAACTTGCACAGCTTATAAAAAGAAAAAAACATCTCCGATATTTTGCTAAAAAAAGATGTTTCAAATATTCATTTTTGATTTTTTTTTATATTTTCAAATATCACTTTTGACAACGTCTTAATTTTTTTGTTGAACTGTCTACCGTTATGGAATTTTCTGTAAGATTCTAGTTCGTTCAGGACTAACGCTGCGGAAAATTTCCTCAAACTTGCCCCCTGGCTCTTTACTTGACCGGTTATTTTTACGGAAAATTCCGTAATACTAGTCAGAACCTTTTTTTCCAAAATTTTCAAAATTCAATTTCTCAAGATAACCCGATTTATTTTTTTATTCAAATATTCTTTTTTATTCTACTTAAAATTCTACTAAATAATTGTTAGGAATAGTCAGAAAAATCAGGAATTCTGGCGATTTCTGACGAGAAACTTTTCGATTATCAATATTTCAAAGGACCCCGCACCAAATGTACAGAAAAAAGCCTTATGATAAAAAATTCTACAAAAAATTTTTTGTGGTATTTTCGAACCTGCAAACTAAAAATTCGAAAGAAAAAAGTCAGAAAGATGGACAGTTTTCAGACAAACACTTGTCCAAAGTTTCGATTTTTACATGTATTTTAATGGAAAAATGCGTATTTTAGCAAAATGTTTTTTTTTCCTCCAAAACGCTATGATAGATTTGACTAAAACTTTTATATTTTGACGATCAGGCGTACCGAATCAAAAGATTCATACCCACGAACTAGAAAGATTAACGATTCTTTGGGTATACAGCATGTTTTTGGGGGTGTTTTTGTGTCCTAAACATCCAAGTAACATATGTGAATCATCATTTCTTCGTAACTAAAATCAATAGAGATTTTTATTCAACTGCTACGGTATGAAACGACTTTCCAAAAAGTGGAGTAAGCATACATAGTAAGAATATGTTTTTTCCTTATTTTAGGGGATGTTTTACCATCCCTTAAACAATGAGTCTGAAGTTCCTAACGCATTAATCAATAACGAAAAATAATTTTATTTTTTAATGCATGAAAGCTGCTATTTTATGACAGAAAATAGTCGCGTACAACCCTAAAAACTTCTTAGAGCACTTTCAACCCCTCATCAGATATCAAACTCACCCAAGCTACCCCTAAATATTTTTAAAATTCAACAAAACCAACCTAATTCAAAAATCCGCCCAGTTTTTGCTGATAATAATTTCAATTGATGCCAAAGGGGCACAAATAATGTCTCAACCCTGCAGCACATGTAGAACTCACCCCAGCCAACCCCGAATATTTCAAAAGTTCAATAAAATCACCCTAATTCAAAAATACGCCAGGTTTTTCTGATAATGTTTTCAGTTGATGCCAAAGGGACAAAAAAGTGTCTCAATCCCTCAGCACATATAGAACTCACCCCAGCAACCCCTAAATATTTTTAAAATTCAATACAATCACCCTAATTTCAAAGTATACCAGGATTTTTCTGAAAATGTTTTCATTTGATGCCAAATGGGCAAAAAAATGTTTCAAAACTTCAAGGTTAAGGCAGAAAATAACCAAATATAATTCACACCGTACTTTTCCAAACACGTTAAAATTGATAAGAAAAAATATAAGTCAAGTGCACTTATATTAAAGCGATAAAAACGGTAGTAATAATTGAAATATAAACACACTCATAATAGCATTAGCTCTTTTAACCCTTCGAGAAAAACGTGGGGTGTGTGGCCATTCCAACAGAACAAAAAACGCATTTTCGCTGTGTACAGGTTGCATGAAGGCTTCCCGCTTTGAGAACCTTCTTTTTCAGTATCACTTTAGCCCCTGCTACGCTGAAGTTTCCGCTGGAGGTAAGTGACCTTGAGAATATCAATGGAATAATTATTTAATAACAAAAGTTTAAAAAAAATAATTTTTTTTTTAGTATAGCTTATCAATTGCTCAAAAATGTATTGAATTTGTTATAAACAAATAAGTGAGTAAAAATGGATTCATGGGGATTGACAGTGATTCGTCAATTGATCCGCACCAAATATGAATCATTCATAGTCAGAAACCGATTTCTAACTAAATTCATGAAGGACAATAAATAATTTGTTATTTTATAAACAAATTTTATAAACAATTGGCCATATCAGGTATTTATGATGTAATAAATAAAGTTTTTTCTACTGAATCCGACAAAAATTATAGAGAAATATTACTCACTCGTCATATTTAGTCATTCAATAACAATTGATGATTGTTTAAACAAATGTAATTAACAAATGCACTGTTTGGTTATTTTCCGAGGTAGAAACTTGATTCTTCCAACCTAATCAAGTGTAAATGACTAATTTTTAAACCTTTTGGGAGTTTACATAACAATAAACAATTTAAATTGTTAACAACAATTATATAAACAAATTTTTATCGTCTCAGGCATTTTTGGAGATAAAATTGCGTTTCTATGATGTTATTAGCAGCTTATTTTTTACTAATTACTCTTTGCTATCAATCGATAACACTTGATAATTGTTTAAACATAATTAAGTAACAAATGCACTGTTTGGATATTTTCAGAGGTGAAAATTGGTTTTTACAACGTAATGAAGTGTAAATGACTAATTTTCTATCCTCTAGGGAGAAATAATTTTAAAATTTTTATCAATGAACTATTCTAATTGTTAAATACAATTAAAATTGGCATCTTAGGCATTTTTTGCTAAAAAATGCCCAAGATGATAAAAATTTGTTCATATAATTATTGTTAACAATAGAAATTCTTGATTGTTATACAGACTCCTTAAACGTTTAAAAATTAGTCATTTACATATCATCACGTTGAAAAACTCAAGTTTCTTCCTCTAAAAATAGCCAAACAGTGCATTTGTTAATTAATTATGTTTAAACAATTATCAATTGTTATCAATTGATAGCAAAGAGTGATTGGTAGTTAATAAGCAGCTAATAACATCATAAAAACGCAATTTTATCTCTATAAATGCCTAAGACGATAAAAATTTGTTTATATAATTATTGTTAACAATTGAAATTGTTAATTGTTATGTAAACTCCCAAAAGGTTAAAAAATTAGTCGTTTACACTTGATTACGTTGAAACAATCAAGTTTCTACCTATGAAAATAGCCAAACAGTGAACTTTTTAATTAAATTTGTTTAAACAGTCATCAATTGTTGTTGAATGACAAAATCTGATAAGTGAATGATTTCTCTCTATAATTTTTGTCGTATTGGGTAGAAAAAACTTTATTTATTTCATCATAAATACCTGATATGGCTAATTGTTTATAAAATTTGTTTATAAAATAACAAATTATTTATTGTCCTTCATGAATTTAGTTACAAATTGATTTCTGACTCTAAATGATTCATATTTAGTGCGGATAAATTGACGAATCACTGCCAATCCCTATGAATTCATTTTAACTCACTTACTTGTTCATAACAAATTCAATGAATTGTTAAACAATTGCTCAGCTATTTGACAACTTTCCTTAATTATTGGCTACATTGATTCTAGGTATTTGGGATTGAATCCAAGTATTTCTCGAAATCCGGAAATGCGCCATTAAAAATTTAAACGCAAAAAACAGAGAGGGGTGTGCATACACCCCACGTTGCTGTATATGTCCCACGATTCCACGTTGTCCACGAAGGGTTAATGTTAGCGAGAATAATAATTGTGATATAGAAAATAAGAATAAAATCTTAACCACTACTCAAAAGAAGAAGGGAACTGACTGCGATACCGAAAACCGTAAGTTTAATAAGTTTTAGAAGACTATATATTGGTTCGTATATTGGGCTAATTCCAGAATAAATCGGCTGCATTTTGTATTTTCCGGAAGGAAATTTTTTTTATTTATTTGATTTTCAAAACCTTGCCTTTTTGCAATTTTTGAGATTTTAAGTTTTTCTTGTTTCGGTTTGTCAAGTTTTTTTCACTTTTACAAAGCCGACGAGATAAATGAAGTAAGAATAAAAAAAAGTTTACTGTTATTTTTTTAACTACAAATTAGTAAAATGTTATTTTAAACATTCCACGCTGAAAAAACCAGTTCTCGTCAGATCACTGAAGTTAAGCAGCGTTGGGCGCGGTCAGTACTTGGATGGGTGACAATTCGAGAATACTGTGTGCTGTTGGCATATTATGGGTGTGGTGAGCCCAAACTTGTAGTCCTCCTCTTTTACAACCTTTGACGGTCATATCCCCAATATAGCTTTTGCGATTATTTTGGAATGACCCTGTTTGGCCACTTCTACAACTTCTCAAGGCAACCCCAAATTGTGAAACCCCTTTCATAGCCTTTTACGGTAATATCCCCAATATAGCTTTTGCGATTATTTTTTAATTACCCCTATTGGCCACTTCTGCAACTTCTCAAGCCAACCCTAATTCGTGAAACCCATTTTACAACCTTTCTTGTAATGTCCCCCACTATAGCTGTTGCGATTCTTTTGGAATTACCTTTTTTTAGCCCCTTCTGCAACCTGTCAAGCTAACCCCCCAATTCGTAAAGTCCATCTACAACCTTTTATTGCGATATCCCCCCTATAGCTTTTGCGATTCTTTTAGGGTTATCTCTTTTGACCACGAGTGCAGCTCCATGAGTTAACCCTACTTTTTGAATTGAGCATTTGTGATACTCTTGTTAGAAATTTGCGACTCTTTTGTTTTGCCCTCTTAACTTCGAGACTATGTAATGCCTCCTCTCATTTTAAGATATTTTTGACACGGATTCCCCTGTGTTAAGTGTTCAATAATGTAACAACCCGTCCCCTTATCGACTAATGATATTACTAACAGATTTCGACCCTGATATTTCTTTCATATATTGTATTTTAATTTTTTTTTGTGATGACACTTTATATTTTTGAGAAACTTTTAATATGTACTTTTGCGAACCCCCTTTGCTTATCTGCCGGAAGAAAAACCCCTATTCTTCAATTTGTTTGAGATGAGAAGCCTTTAATTCATTGCGTTATTATGTATCGATTTATAATGTTTTAGTTTATTATGTGTATCCGGTACTGCCCTATTGCAAACCACTTGCGCTTGCCGTTTGTAGTTTTCTTTTTGTGGACTATGTTAAAATATAATTTTATCGTATCTGGTCACCGTATGTTCTTTAAGTTTGATACCCGAAAATTGTTTAATGGCGATCCCCCCCATTTTTCTAAATAAGTTCTGAATTAGACCCTACAATTGCGATTTGATATTGTCGGGCTCACCCCCTCCTTTCCGTTGTTGTTTGTTTGTTTGTAGGTATCTATGTTTGAATTCTAAATGTATTTAATATGGTTTTATTGTTTTCTCTCGACCTTAGGGATATCCCCATTTGTTAAACTTCTCTTAGTTGTTAAATAAATTATTGTTAACTATTGTAAACTGAACGTGAGCTTTTTTAATTACGTAACCCCCCCCCACCCCCTTCTACCAAGTTAAGTTTAGACTGAGCTAGCAATTATGCCGACCCTAATCTTTCTCTCTTAATTTTGGTTTTACTTTCCTTGTTATCTATTTTGATACTTTTCATCTTTTGTTACCTTTTGTTATATTTGTATGGTTGCTACAACTTTCGAGGCTTTCTGTAGTTTTGATTATCTCATCCTTGGATACCTTAACGTTTTTTGCTTTTTTTCTGATAGGTTAGAATAGGCAATCTTTGAGTACCTTTTGTCTTTCATTCTTTTTTTTTATCTTATCTTTTTTTTTTTTTTATTT
The DNA here is from genome assembly GCA_932195095.1 of Andricus curvator. NCBI lineage: Eukaryota > Metazoa > Arthropoda > Insecta > Hymenoptera > Cynipidae > Andricus > Andricus curvator. The sequence goes on from CAKNYM010040193.1 coordinate 13,259, forward strand.
TGGATTATCGCTTGTTGAAATTAAGGTGTACCCTTTTGATTGAGTTTTGTGAGATTTTCGTCTATCGTTTAGCCTGAAACGTTTAGCGTTCAGTGAGTTTCCCTTGTACCGTTTGGAATACAGATTCCGCATATCTTTATCGTTTCTCACTCAACTTGGTTGAATTGGTTCGCCTTTGTCCCAAGCAAGGACTGGCGCCCAAAAATTTATGTTTTGTGTATCTTTCTAATTGTTTGTTTAAAATGTCGTTCATTACGATTGGGGTCTATGTGCGCTCTTTATAGAGACCTCCTAATTAAATATTTGATTTGGAAAAAGTAGCGTTACATCTATTAATTCCGTTAATTCCATAAATTCCTTGAATTCCATGAATTTCTTGATTTCCATTAATTCCTTGAATTCCATGAATTCCTTGAATTTCATGAATTCCTTGCATTCCATGAATTCCTTGCATTCCATGAATTCCTTGCATTCCATGAATTCCTTGAATTCCATGAATTCTCCTTGAATTCCATGAATTCCTTGAATTCCATGAATTCCTTGAATTACACGAATTCCTTGAATTCCACGAATTCCTTGACTTCCTTGAATTCCTTGAATTCCATGCATTATTTGAATTCCATGAATTCCATGAATTCCTTGAATTCCATAAATTCCTTGAATTCCATGAATTCCTTGATTTCCATGAATTCTTGAATTCCATGAATTCCTTGAATTCCATGAATTCCTTGATTTCCATGAATTCGTTGCATTCCATGAATTCGTTGCATTCCATGAATTTCTTGAATTCCTCGAATTCCCTGAATTCCCTGAATTCCATGAACTCCTTGAATTCCATGAACTCCTTGAATTCCATGAACTCCTTGAATTCCATGAATTCCTTGCATTCCATGAATTCCTTTAATTCCTTGAATTCCTTGAATTCCATGAATTCCTTGAATTCCATGAACTCCTTGAATTCAATGAGCTCCATGCGTTCCTTGAATTCCATGGATTCCTTAAATTCCACAATTCCATAAATACGCGCGCTCAGCCCGCTGCCTGCTGGAGCGTGACGTGACTATTCGTATGGATTCATTCATCGTCCAATGGTGCCGTACCACGCCCTAAGAAATTTCACTTAAAAAACCGGTAAAAAGAATTGTCGACACCGGTGATTTTTTTTATCGCTAAGAACAATTTTTTTTTACTGGTACCGACAATTTTCCCAGGGTCCGACAGTGTATACAGTTCGTTTTTCACAAAACACCATTCAAGTTATCTGGATGTAGGTGGAACGTAATGAAACAAATTTATATTTTTATCCATTTTTTGAGATAATAGCAACCAAAAATTAGCTTTACAAAATATAATTTTTGAAACTTTTCAAGTAAAAATGTTGAATTGATTTTCTAAAAACATCTTCGGTTTTGAGAAACATACAATCCTCACGATGACACTCTTCCTCTACGATCATTATTAATTTAATTCTTTCGTTTCCTTATTTGGATTAAAAGATGTACTTTCAAATAATTTTCTATTGATTCTTAAAATTTTGAAAACTCAAATAAAATATAAAAAGAAAAAGTTTTGTAAAACTCATTTACACAGGAATATAATAAATAATTTTTCATTCAATCTTCAGTGTATATACGAGGAAAATGTAAGAATAATTATTGTTAGAAGAAACTGTTGTGTGTGAGCATTATAAGAAAATGGGATTTCGTTAATCGCCATAGATGTTTTTAAACGTCTTTCAGAACTTAATATTAATGTATTTAAACGATTTTAATTGTGTTTCTTATGTATCTGGATTTACAGTTTAAAAAAATAAAACTATTTAAAATAAAATAAACATTATGGATTTGAAAATCTGGATTATCTGTAAAGTCGAATGCGAGACAATTTTACCGTGATATTCTTAAGGACTGAATTACAGAACATTTTATATTGAATTATGAATTCTGTGCGGACGAGAGAACCGTGTTGAGGAAGTAAATAAAATGCTTACACCATCACTACAAAATATGCACCCTATCGTATTTAACCTTCCTTAATTATTTCCTGTTAGTTTTTTCCCTCTACCTTGAAGAATTTTTCATATGAAAATGCCAATATTTTGACTTTAATACTGTGTAATATTGATAAATATAGCGAAAACTCTTTTACTTTTCTTCTGAGCTTATATATAACATCATTTTCTACCCTAATAAATATATGAAGCATCTATGATAAAAAAGTATAATATTTTTAAAGAATTTGTCAAAATGTGGAATATTTTCGATAGTATTTTCAATTTAACATGATTTCGGTCGTATATTAATGAACTTCGTCACTTTATTGTAATATTTAAACTCATTTTAGATACTAAATATTACTCATCACACGACTATTCAGCATTCCAATGAAAGTGACTCCAAATGAGAATATATCTATACACTGAAAAAATTACTGAATCTCAGGAAATGCGTTTCTTTCGTTTATTTTCTATATACCAAGGATTTGATTACTTCAGTTAAATAAATATTGTTAACAGATAAAAAAGTTATGCCTTAACTAAAAGAAATGATTTCTTTGGTGATATTTTTTTAACATAAAGAAATATTTCCTTGCAATAAATGTGAAAATTATTAAGTAAAAGAAATGATTTCTTGGAAGCTTAAAACCTAGTTTCTTTGAATCTGTTTTTCACGCCCTAAGAAATATTTTATCATTTCAATTAAATCGATTCTTTGAAGTGATAAAGACGTATTTAAAGTAAGTAATTCGTCCATAAGTGGATCAAGTAATTCAGGTTTCTCTGAGCGAAAGAAATATTTTGTCCAGATAAATAATTATTCATCCAATTGAAAAAAATATTTATCGGGTGCTGAGAGTTGACACGACTTTCGCAATTTAAATAATTATAAATATTTAAAAAATACATTTTTACATTGAATATTGATCTATTTCATTGAAAGAAATCGTCGTCTGAATAAACAATCTGCAATTAATGAATTCGCACAAATATTTGTGCGAACAAAGGGAATACTGTTTCAAAATAAATAAATTTACATTTTGTGGAATAAGTATTTTTTAAATTTAACATTTTGGCATATATGTTTCAATTATATACATTTATATCATTGCAAATAACATTTGTTTGAAATGAAATATTCATAAAACCCGTTGGAAGAAACGTTTATTCAGTTTATCAAAAGGAAATAGATCATTCTAAATAAATAATTCTTTCGATAGTAAATTTCTGATTTGCAACTTTTAGTAGTTCAGTAGTTCACAAATGCCACTAGGAGCCGCAGAGGATATTATTTCACATTAAAAATTAGTTCTCAAGGTTATAAGTTAGCTACTAATTTTCACCATAGTTGTAATAAAAAGATGTAATGATCTAGGTATGTCAATTGATACAACTATGCTTTCGCTGTTCTGTGCATCAGCACTGACCATGTTCTTGAAATATTTTAACAATTTTTCTTTATGCCGTAAAATAACAAGAAAATATTATCAAAATAATATTAACGTATAATTATTATTATAATTAGATCAAACTTGAACAAAAGCTACATTAAAATTTGTGTATTTCAACTATTCAAATTTTTTAAACAGTGGTAGTATTTTTGTAGGTTAATTGGATAAATGTCTTATTTAAGGTTCCGTTTATTTTTATAAATTAGGTTTTTGAAAAATAATTCCTTTTTTTTCTTAAAATCACGGACTTAGTTCTTTGAATCAATTATTATTTTATCAACGTTGTTACATGCTTATTCTGAACAATATATCGCATTTTAGGATCACAGTAAGTTTCCTCATATTAAGAACCCATCTCTTCGTTACTAAGAAATATTTGGTAAAATTTAGGGTACGTTCCTTTGAACCAAGAAATCATATCTTCCAATTAAGAGAATTTTTTACTTCAGCCGATGGATTTTAATTTGTTTGTTTAGTATTTCACGGACTAAAATATTTATTTTTAACAATAATTTCATACTTTTGGTTTAGATAAAACCGTTTCATTGTATTGAAGAAGTGTCTTATAAAACGTATTCAGTACGATCATTTTTTTGAATCAAGTAAATTTTCTTTGATTTAATTTCCTTTCTTCAGTACGTAGACAATTTAAATAGAGCCAACGAAGGTAAGATCTCAATAACTGAAGATCAAAGAAATTTGATGATTATCGACCCCATTTCCGCTTCGCTCCCTATACATTTTGTGAGAATCGATTAATGAAGACAGAAGTAATTATCTCTTATCCAGGAAATTCCAGCGACTTTTGTGCATGTTCCAGTTGATTATAAATGAACCTTTCCGTGCGCAATTTTGATGCCAGCTGAGTTAGCTACTAAAAGCAACGTCTCTACGCTATGCTTATATTCTCATTAGTTGCTTTGCCTGTCACTTGAAAGAATGCCCAATTAAGATATTCTCTGTGATCAATGATTCAATATCTTGCAGGATATTATTTTCAAACTAAAAAAAAAACAAGCAATCCTGTGATACGGCGCGATCAAAAGTAACTAAAATCGAAATTCATTAAGACATTCAAATAAAATTTTTTCAAGATAAAAGTTATTTTACATCTACTAATCGTAAAATGTATTGCACTTTAAATGTCTTATTTTGTCATGCTTATTATATAATAAGAGATCGATTCTGCTTCAATTACCAATGATTCTTAATGAAGTTTTAAAAATAAGATGATTTTATATTTGTCGTTTAAATCCGTTCCAATATCTTTTTTAGGATTTCAGTTTTTTTACATTATAGAATCAATTATTTAATATTGTACCCCTATAATCAACATTTAATTTCTTAGCCATTTTCAACGACATGAACAATTATGTTCAGACTTGAGAAGCTTGGATCAAAATGAACTCAAAACAATTTTAATTTAATTTAAATTGATTATAATCTCATTTACATAAACACTTAAATACAGTTTAATGTACACATTTCTGAGGTAGTAAACTCGATTTAAGTCAGCCGTCAGTAGTAAAAGTCATTTAGAGCCAAGCATAAACCATGCTAAGCTAAGTAAACCGGGATAACGGAAAATGACGGAGGTAATTTTTAGAGACAGCCCCCATAACACGTGTTATGGGGGCTGTCTCGTACGCGATTTTTCAGAAATATTTCTAGAACATTTTATTGAAAAATTGGAAACATTCCCAATGAATATTGCAGCAATGTTCAAGAAACATTCAAATGTCCGACAAGGCAATATTGGTCCGAAATATTTCTGTAACAATTCAAAAGAATATTGAATTGCGCTTGCTTTATCGGTCTGATACGTGTACACGAAATGGTGCTTAAATATTGCCGCGCACTGTTGCTGAAACATTGGCTGAGATATTGATGGAATGTCTCCATAAAATGTTTGCAAAATATATTTTGGGAAGTTTCTTTCTAAATTTATTTTCAGGTTACATATCTTATTTTGAATCACTTATATACCTATAATTAACTTATTAGACCTTATTTTTAATTTAGTAACATAAATTCAAGAATTTATTTTCATTTGTCATTCTATTTACATATACATTAAAAATAACTACATTTTTTTCGATGCAGTAAAGAAACAATTTTGGCCCCCTTTTCTTGAAACCTATATAAAATAATTACGAATATGAGTGAAAAATATATTTTATGAGATAGCCTAAACGGGTAAAGACGGTAAATTTATATTGTCGTATAGCTTATGAAGAATCGATACAAAAATATTTCTAAAAATATAAAACCAAGTAAAGTAGAAATTTATTTGGACGTCAAAATTGATACTAAAAAGGGTCTTTCAAAATGCAACGTTTGTTAAAAATTGTTCGTCCTGTAGGACAAATCTTAAATTTCTTTATAATAAATTTTACAAATCTTGCAAAAAACTAAAGATTGGAATTGCGCAGCGGAGGATAGATCTAACCTTCTTGCAATTCAATATTCTTTTGAATTGTTTCAGAAATATTTCTGCCCAGTATTGCCTCGGTCGGACATTTTAATGTTTCTTGAACATTGCTGCAATATTCATTTGGAATGTTTCCAATGTTTTAATTAAATATTTTAGAAATATTTCTGTAACATCGCGTGTTATGGAGGTTATAGGTACGTTAAAGGGTTCATAAAATTGTTCTCTGTATCCTTTTGGACACTTTGTCATGTTTGAACAAAAAAAGTTAATTTTTGATCTTTTCGTTTAATCAAATCCAATATTTTTTTCAGTTTCATAAAGATATTTTTATTATAGAATTTAAAAAGAAGCGTTAAAATATTAAGTTAACCTAATGATATGCAAATTTGTACAAATTGCTTTGGCAAACTTGTATTATTATTTTCGTCATACGTGAGAGGATTTCCTGTGAAAAACAAAGCCATCCCAAAATTTGAAGAAAAAATGCATGAAACACTATGAAGTGTTAAAGAAAGTGTAAAAAAGTACTTTAAATACTAAAAAATGCAAGTAAATATGAAATACTATAAGAGCTTACTTTTTTGGTGAACGTGGTAACTTTCACTGCTGTGTTATATAAATTACAAACAATCTTAAAATTCTTGTTTCAGTATGTAGTAAGATAGATTTGTCTATATCTAAAAATATACATTGTAGAATCAAGGTTGAAATTTTTAAACAATTCTCTAAAGAAGAGACATATTAAGACATGTAGCACTGTATTATCTAAACATTCGAAACATGAAAAAAGTATTTTAAAATGTTTAGCTCTCATTTATGTACATAATTTTTAAATAGATTTCTATGGTATCAAACAATCAGATTGCGTAAAAATTCATCCATCTAGAGCGTAGATCAGCTCCAAAGTCCGAACATATAGCATAATAAAGCATAAAACAGAATATATAGTATGGAAAATTTCCAAATAGATTTAACTTTTGTGTTTTTGAATTCGCAGAACTAAAGTTCTGAAAAAAGTAATAATCATTATCATATTCCATATATATATATATATATATATAAATGAACTATTTTTTTAAAACATTTGTTTGAATATAATTGTTTTTTTAAAGTGAACGATTATAAAGGTGAACTAATTTTGGTTTTCATATCGAGTCAAAATAGATAGGAAAAGTTTTAAAAAGTATCAAAAAATTGTTTCTGTATATCCTACAATAAAAAATGGTATTCCAAACTATAATTTTTTTATACCTCATCTGAAAGGACGAAGAAAATAGATGTATTTGAAAATCGCTTATACTCGTGCAGAAATCGCCATATATTTTCCTGATTACCGATCTGGCCCTGATCGGGATAATGCCATGGCCCAGACCCGAGACAGACCGGTTCAAGTATTGCATCGCGCGTAATCTGCTTCGAACAATTTTTGTTATGTGAACGAGGGTAAGTAAATCGTTAAATCTTATTGATTGAGTCGACACCTAACCTCAAAATTAAAATTTATTTGAAAACTTATTATAAATTGTATATTTTTAAGATATTTTGAGTTTGCATCAAAGTTACACAAATAAAAAAATGTATATAAATGTTAACCCGAGTTATTGATTATATATTGAAAATTATGTAGATAATGATGCATATGATGAAGAAGAAAGTGGAACGCAACCCGAAATGCAAGTTCCAGGAATTTTAGAAAATCAAAGCAACATCCCGTGTAGGAATGGTAACAGGGATCCGACCGGGAGCCGGCCGGATAGCCCCAGTTTAAACCGGGCGCTGGCCGGGGATACCGGCCGGTATCCGGCTAAAAACGTCACGGTAAACTGGTCGGATTCCGGCTTTCATACCGGCCGGGATCCGGTCGGGTAATCCGGCCACAGAGCGGTTAAAAAATGTTGCTTCTGGCGAGAAATTGGTAACTTGTTTTGTCTTTTAAGGCTCATCGTAAAGAATACGATGAACTTTAAATGTCAAATCAAGTTAATAAATTCTCGTGAGGAACTTGAAGAAGAGTTTCAATAATTGATGCTAGAATCTGCTAGCAATTGTTTTTTTTTGGAAACCACGTGGTGATTTGAGGTTAGGAAGGAAGAAAGGAAAAAAATGAATACACAACACTATAAATTAATTAAAAATACTAATTATCCACGCAGTAAGTGGGGTTTTCGAACTGATTACTGAAATAAGGTTCATTTTAATTATGGATCGCGGTTTTATTTGCGAACTTCGAGGAGACGACACGTGCATTCTCGTTCGAGGTTCGAAACTGAAACTTACAAGTGTCTACGCCGACGCCAGCGCAGAAGGCGTCAGACATGGCGGTAAATTTGAAAGTGTACAGACTAAAAATTGTCTGAAAATAAAAAAAATTATAAAAATTGTAATAAATTTGCTGTTGCACAATGCAGAATCTATAACAGTTTTATTTAATAAGTTAAAACATTTAAAAAAATCAAATCTTTTTTTTTTTAAGAATTCAAAAAGCTAGTTTCTGTTTTGCTGATCTGATAAATCTTTAAATTATACTTTTCAGATAATAATTCATCTAGTATCCGTAAATACGTCTTTGATAATGTCACGGCTCTTAAAAAATGTGTAATTTCTACAAAAAAAAAGTATCCTGACCAGTGCCCGGTCAGCTCCCGACCATGAAATCTATCCAAGGTTGTCCCGGCCAGTAACCGGCCGGCTTCCGACTAGGTGATTCGAGAAAAATGTAGCCCGGCCGGCTCCCGACCGGTTCCTGGCCATGAAACCCAAACAGGGGTAGCCCGGCCTGGATCCGACCAGAAAACTTGTTGTAGTAGGGCCAACCGGGGCAATTTCTGCACGGGGTGTTTAGTTTTTGATACAATTAAAAGATAAAGTATAACTTCTATAACTCTGAAAATGAACTTATAAATATCCAGGATTGTAAGTATCAGAAATTCAGTTTTCTTCGACATATTCGTCCTCAGAATTTTATTTAATTCTTATTTTAATTTTACCATCGATTTTAGAGCTAAATTTAGAGTTATTTTTATTATTTTTGAAGAAAAATGGTCGTAGTTAAGTCATTCTTATTTTGTAGTTTCAGTTTTATAGCAATAATTCAGATATTTTACATTAATTAAATAGTTATTTTGATGATTTCGAAAATTTGAAGCACAGTAACATTTTTTCAATTCAAGATTCAAAATTTTAAGCTTATAGTTTCAAAAAGATTTCAATGGTTACATATTTTGAAGCGTTCTAATTGGAATTTTCCAAAAACTTTAAATTTCAATACTTCTTGAAAATACCCCGTTTCAACTCAGAATTAAATTTCTTTTGAGAAATTCCCGGCTCCAATCCAGAATTTAAATTCTTTTCGAAATTTCCCCTTCTGAGTCAGATGCTGTTAATATAAAAAATCCCCTGTTCCGAAACAGAATTTTAATTTTTTTCGAAAATTACCCGTTTCAACTAAGAATTATGTTTCTTTTGAGAAGTGCCCTGTTCCAATGCAGACTTTTAAGTTTTTTCGAAAATTTCCAATTCCAGTTCAAAATGGATTAAAATTGGAATATTTCCTGTTCCAACTGAGAATTTGTTTAAATTTAAAGATTCCGTTTCAACACAGAATTAAAATTCTTTTGAAAAATTCCCTGTTACAGTCCAGAATTTTAATTATTTTTGAAAATGTCCAATTCCAGCTTAAAATTGATTAAAATTGGGATATTTCCTGTTCCAACTAAGAATTTGTTTAAATTTCAAAATTCCGTTTCAACTCAGAATTAGAATTCTTTTTAAAAATTCCCCGTTCTAGTGCAGAATTTTAATGCTTCACGCGAATTACCCGTTTCCTATAAAAATTAGAATTATTTAAAAAAATTCCCTCTTCCAATTCCGAATGTTAATTCTTTTCGAAAATTTCCAGCTTTACCTCAGAATTAATATTCGTTTGAAAAATTCCTTGTTCTAGTCCAGAATTTTAATTCTTTTTGCGAATTACACGTTTCGACATAAAATTAAAATTCTTTTTAAGAAATTCCCGCCAAGGACTGGGGGGGGGGGGGGCCCCATTTTAAATAACGGAGTCAAATAGACTAAAAGATGTATTGAGTTTGTTTTTGTGTTGATGTTTGGTACATGAATAAACAATATAGTTCACTTTATCAGTTTTTCTTGTTATAAAATTATTATTAGAAACAAAATTATAAGAAATTATAAATTTCAAAAATGGCTCTTAACGGGAAATTGGTCGTGGCCAGGTCGGGTGCCGATCGGGTGGCCAGGTCGGGCTCCAGATCTGGCTCCGACCTGGCCGTGTGTTTCATCAGCGATCGGGCCCAGGTCCGTTTTCCAGATATGGGCCAGATTTGGCCAGGTCTGGGCCCGGTCTGGGCCATAGCAAAATTTCAACACGGGTACTATATTTAATATTAAAAATCAATTGTGATACAACAGTTCTACATACGCAGTTCTATACACATTCAACTAATTTTTTTCACAATGAAAAATATAATAAGAATTGTTCAGAGCAAATTAAAAATTCATCAAAATTAACTTTCATAAACAATTTTTTATTTCATTTTATGAATATACTATGAAATTTTTGTTTTCATCTATATGACATTTAATCTTTTCTCAGTCCATGTAGAGGAGAGAGACCTTTCTCTACGTCTCTGAATCTGAGATATATAAATATGGCAATACGTTGGTTTGAAAAGAACTGCTGAAACAAGAACTCTGCCATAAATTTGACTGAAAATTACATAATCAAAAAAATTGTTTGTCAAATTTAACTAGTTCAGGTTCAAACAATATTCTTTAATATTACACAGAAGTGGATTTATACGAAGAAACGACGAGAATACAATAAGATGACATTAAAAAACAGATGCTTAAAATGTTTGCATATTATTCAAAAATTTGTTGGTGTAACAAAATTCTGACAAAGGCAAGACTTATTGCTTTACATATTTTGAAGTAAAAACGGAAAAATAAATATTGCCTAATATTTCCAGTTAACTGAAACATTCTAATTGCAAACCCCCATAATCCGCAATGTTTTAGAAATATTTCTAGAATATTTGATTGAAACATTGGAGATATTCCAAATGAATATTGTAGCAATGTTCAAGAAATATTAAAATGTCCGATCCATGCAATATTGGTCCGGAATATATCTCCATCAATTCAAAAGAATATTGAATTGCGCTTGCTTTATGTGTTTCAAAAGTGTCCACGAAATGTTTCTAAAATATTGCAGTGCAATGTTGCTGAAACATTGGCTGAGATATTGATGGAATGTCTCCATACAATTTTTTGAAACTATATTTTTGAAAGTTTCTTTCTAAATTTATTTTTCTGTTGCATATATTATTTTGAATTACTTATATACCTATATAATTAACTTATTTTAAATTTAGCAACAGAAATTTACGAATTTATTACATTCTGATTTTTATTTGTAATTCTATTTACATATACATTAAAAATAGCAACATTTTTTTTGTTCAGTGAAGTAAAAATCATTCCTCTGAACTACCGTACTTCCAAAGGAGGCACATTTTTCTAGTATTGTGTCCGAATGCTATTGCAAGTGAGGATTACATAAACCACATTTACCATTCTGGCACTCTTTCTCTTATAACCTGTAAAATAATTACGAATATTATTTAAAAATAGGTTTTATGAGATAGCCTAAACGGGTGAAGACAGTAAATTTATATTGTCATATAGCCTATAAAATAATAGATACAAAAATATTGCTAAAAATATGAAACTAAGTAACCTAGAAATTTATTTTGACGTGAAAATTGATATAAAAAAGGTTATTCCAAAATTCAAAGTTTTTAATCAATTTTTCGTCTTAATATTAAATCTTTCAGTAATAAATTTCACGAATCTCGCAAAAAACTGAACATTGTAATTGATTGTAATATTTTCTGCATTATCATATCATTATCGTA